>CAKALG010021225.1:0-26001 GCA_916700815.1 Helicolenus hilgendorfi
GAACGACTCCAGGTCCTCCTCTCCCTCATCGGCTGTGGCAGCAATCAGCGACTCCAGACCCTGGGCCTCAATGGCCACCTGGAAGACAGGAAGGATATCCATTTATTATTATGATATTTCATGTGTTTTCACGTATGTTCTGTATATATTACAGTAATTTATATCAGTTTCATTATGTGGTTTCCGTACCTGTAGTCCATGTAGCATCGCTCCTTTACTAGCACCATAAATATTCATGTTGCTTCTCCTCAGGATCCCAGAGCCTGAATACAGGATGTCCAGACTGTATGTTGAGGTCACATCAGCAGCTTCTGTAGGACGAGGATTTTAAAGTGCTCAGTCAGCGTGCAAGTTAACTGTTGTGTTGTTATTTATCTTATTGCTAAAAAGCATAATAGCGGGACTCAAAATGATGAGTTTTAAGGAGCCACATCTAGCTTAAATGGGCAACTACCCTTAAGGTCAATATTTCATTTGGTTGACTCATGAACTTTTGTTCTCACTGTTAAATGTTATGAACATTTTCCTCCATTTCTTCTCAGATTGTAAATCTTGTAACAATATACTGAGTCATTTTTTTAGGCTTAGAGATGAGGGTTTATCACTTACGTGCCATGAATCCTGAGAACGCAGACGACGACCCAACTTTTGCGAAACGGTTGTAGTTGTGGGAAACCATGTCCTTCATAGCTTGTCGTAAAACTTTGCTGAAAAATGAAAAAAATATATAATGATACGATAAATGGCTGCAACATGTATTGGTAAAAATCTTGCTATTTATGTTCTGTTACATTTTGTGTTAAAAGTTTTCATTTTTGTTGGTCTATTGGATGTCCCGTAACACACCTGGCAGGCATCTGGAAGCGGAGGATGTCCTGGATCTTAGACAGCATGTACTTGTTCATTTCATGAGGCAGGTTTCCGATGGACAGCAGCAGATTCTTGACCTCCATGTACGAGGGGTCGCTACTGAGGATGACGTCAGCGGCGGCAGCTCTCACGTTTTTCTCATAGATCCGTCGATTCTGGTGGTAAACTCTGTTCACTGTCTGCTTCACCTACAAATGAGATACGGTAAATATGGTTTGAGTATGTGCAGGTTGTTCTCATATACTTGAATAACTTTTCGTAAGAAATCATTCAAACCGTTGTATGAGGAGATGCCGGTATGTGTTATATGCTAATCAGCTCCACATAAGCTGTTAACACTCATAAACAACAGTTCAAATGAAGATGTATTGCTCACCTCATCGGTCATGAGTTTGGCATCGTATCTCTGCAGGGCGGTGAGGGCGATGGTGCTGTAAGCTCCCACCTCTGACTCGGCGTATTTGGTAAAAATGGGAATGGCCTCGGGAAGCAGAGAGTTCTTCAGAGCCAGAAGATACATCTGGACCTCGGACTCAACCTGCGTGCTGTCAGGACCGTCTAAAATCAGCTTCTTCACCTGCACCACTGTCTGAGAGGTAAATACACAGCAGAAGATCAGCAGTCAGCTCTTGGGTTGAGTATTATGCAGGTAGTTTCAGGATTAGTTTTATTTTAAAACAGGCACTACATTTTTGTGCAACATGTCATTTATTATCTTCTTGGAAGCTCACCGGTAACTTGCAGCCTCCTTTATGACACAGTTTATGGACCAGGGCTCCCATAATGATCACCACTGACTCTTTAATGTCTGTGCTGCCGATCTTTCCCTTAGAAATATCCTGAAAAGGAAACAATCCTCATTAACAATTCACCAAAAAACATTCAATTAGCATATAATTTATGTATAATATGACTTAGTTTTGAAGACTTGTTCTAGGAACTTTTTAAACTTTCTAAATCTGAAGACATATCATTAAAATGTTATATTTTGGAGGGCAGAAAGCAATATATTATATGAAAGCAATTTATGAAGAGACCATTGATATATAATGTGTAATGTTTGTACTCCATGGATAAAAAAGCACAAACATTTTGGGGAATTAATGTCTATTAGTGAGAATACAATTCACCAAAATGTGGCAATTGTTTGCTCTTTTTTAACCACTATAGTGCCACTTTCTTCCTGAATTTATTTTAGGGATACAAACACTTTGCAGTTCACTCTTTGAGGCAGAGCACCAAACTGAAATTCAGTGCAGGTGACGCACACCTTTTTCCTCTTCACTGATAGGTACTAGAGAACGGCAGGTCAAACTCTTTCCTTTCATGAGCAAGAAAAGGTGTCAGTTCTATAATTGACAACATGACGCTCACCAGCAGAACCTGGAGCATCCTCTCGTTGGGATGTGACGCAAAGCCACACGCGTAGAGAAACCTCTCCTGCAACACGAAACCTTTGGCATCGGTGAAGTTCAGGAATTCCAGCATGGCGTCCAGAGATGCAACGGTCTGGGAGGAAGTCACCGCATCCACCACCTGAGGTCTGAGCAAAACACACAACGATGGTGAGTTAATAAAGTTAGAAGCAGCAGAGTGATGGAGTCAGGAAGTAAAAGTAAGGTGTAGGAGAAAAAAGGAGGAGCCTGTTTACAGAGATGTCTTGCTGGCACTCTTCAACACTTTGAGGATATCGCCCTTGGACGCCTTCCTAATGCTCTGGATGAGGGCCAGGAAGCTACGAGGAGCCGTGGCTTTGGACAGGCTCGCCGGCTCCAGCTGCTTCTGTTGAGTCTGCCAATGTTCAAAAAGCTAAGAGGGAGGACGCAGGGGAGAGGGGATTAGAAGAGAGATCGTCTTCAGTCAATCATTACAGTACAAAAATATACAGTATCAATTTACTAATACAGTGTTATTTAGGAGTCGTTTGGAGATTAATGACTCGAACAACCTGGAGGAAAGTCTGTAGGCACCAAAATGTTAGTTAAACTGATTCGATGAATGTCTTTGGATGCACCAGCAGTGTGTGGGGATCTTTATGCACCTGTACAAGAAATACTAGATGTGCAGTATACTAAAACTCAAAATGAAATGGCATTCCCACATGAAGAGGAGGCCCTGGAGCTGTCGCATCTTTACAATAACACATGAGCCATAAAAATGGAAACCCTATTAAAGAATAAACAATAATACCAGTTTGTTACAGCTTCAGTTTAATTTTCATATTTTGGTTCAACAAATCCTAGGTTAGCAAAACTTAATCGGAAGCGATACTAATGTCTCTGTGAGGCTACAGGAAATGCTTACACTAGCAAGACAACATGCTCACAACATGGATGTATAATAAGACCTCGATACAGAGCTTTTTCCAGAGGCCACTCGTGGTATTGTAGCAAAAAAATCTGTCTGTACAGAAGTGAAGCCAAAATATCCCAGATACCAGAGCTGCCATCTTGAGATTTTGACATCATTTGGAGCCAGAGTCTGCACACTAGTGATCGGGGGACTGGAGCCGTATCGAGGTTGCCCGGCGAACACTGCCGCAGAACATCAGCGAGAGACTCATAGCTGCCAATCATGATGTCTTACCCCCTTTTTATAGCATCAGATAACTAATTAAAACCAAACTTTGAAACCATCTTTGTTTGGACGTGTACTTTGACTGTTTAGTTTGACCTATGACCCATCCACTAACATGGAGGGGGCTGGCTTTATGACCTGTACCACAGCCAGCCACCAAGGGGCGATCCAGATGTTTTGGCTTCACTTTTGGGGAGCTGTCATGTCGTCCATCTTTGTATACAGTCTATGGTCCGAAATGGCAATCTATTCAATACTGATATTTCAGTCTGAAGTGGTGGACCGACATTAGAGAGTGGCTAAAATGTGGTTGTAAAAGTAGAAATCAGTTGTGTGAAGGTGATCAGGTACTCACTGATGGACAGCCCTTGCACTGGGATTTGACCTTCTCCGCAATGATACCAACAGCTGCCAGTTTGTCATCGATGGACTTGACGACTCTAGCCACATCTTTCCCAGCGGCCTCCAGCGGTCCAGCCTCTGTCCTTACCAATGTGAGGGTTTGTCTGGGAAGCAAGGCATTTTAAATTTAAAATGTGCCCGTATTTATTAGAAATGGCAGCACATATCAATTCTTTGTAAAGGCCTTTACCTGGACACAACTTTAGTTGCAGCAGATCTGCGGGCGTTAACAGCCAGCGTGTGTGTTTCTTCAGCCACGGCTGAGCGGATGAAGCCATCGTCAAGTGTGAACGCTGTAACAGAACTGGACTTCCTGTTCACACCCAACACCTGAAGGGGGACACATCGAGGCGTGATTTATCAGCGATTCAGTTCATAATCTAGCACGGTGAGCCGGTCTGGATGCTGACATACCTGAATGTGTGTGGTGAACCCGGTCTCCACGGTCTTACACGTATCCAGGATCTTGGTTCTCGTCACTTGACCTTTTATTGCCTTGTACTCGACTGTGCACCTTCCAGACACGTCATTCTGATCCCAGACATTAAATGTGTTTGCATTAGCGACATGTAATGAAATATGAAACACATGAATAAAGGTGATGGGAGCATTATCGTGCCATTTACCTCTATAACCTTCCCAGTGTTGAGCTGTACTTGCATTAAGCTGGCCAGCCCTCTTTTGAGGTTCTTGATGGTTGCAGGTTCGGTCCAGAAGGAATAAAATGCTTTCGCCTACAAAGAAAGCAACACGTTAAACAGAGTGGTATGCTTTTGAACAATGGAAACCGTCGAGGCATTTTGTCCAGGTAATAAAAAGGGATCGACCCACAGTGCTGTACGTGCTGCAGCTCACAAAAGGCTTTCAGGGTGTCAGTTTTCCTTTGCACACTTGTGTACAGAAATGCATGGTCATGACATCAGCGACTATTTACATTACATGCAGAAATAAGATATTCTTTGAAGTGCACATCAAAAACAAAACCAGAATACTTTGGTGTTAGCACTTTACATGTTTTAAAAGAGTCAACCTCTAATTATATTCTTAATACACATCAGTACACAACACTGACAAGCATGACAGATGAGTCAGTGTTGTGTTGCTGATATCATGTTAAAATAATGGAACCAGAGCTCAGTCAAATAGGCTCAGTTAATCTGGGGAAATATCCGATCACACCACACGGTTCAGTTTGAGGGTTCAGTTTGTCTCAATAACAGACTCTGTGTCCTGCTCATGAGTGGAGAAAGCAGCCTGTTACATCATCCTACAGTGTCTCCTATACAGTATGTAATTTATTTGTGGCGCTCCACCACGATATCAGCTCGGACCATAAATAGATCGTCCACTGCTACTCTGTGTCTTTCCTGCCGCTGCCGGCCATCACTATAAACAACATAACAGCACCAGGGGAGACGCTGATCACACAACCTTTACTCCACACTGAACCAGGATTCATCCGAAAACATATTTTAAAGCACTTATACAACTGTGAAAGATACCTTTAAGAGTAAGATATTATACATACAGTATGCTGTTGAAGTATCTCTTCTATATTGACTGCATTACTGTATACTAGAAATATTGGTACCGCTTCTTAATAAATCGTTCATAAGTTGTAACCAATTGTTTTATTAATGGTTAATTAAGCATTTACTGATGCCTTATAGATCAGTTATGAGACATTAATAAAGACACATCTTTGATTGCCAGGTTGTAGAAAATCCCTTTGGCTGGTTTTTCCTTTCTATTCAGTGATAAAGCAATTATTATAAATGTTCAAATAAGGGCTGTCCTCGACCAAAGACATTTTTAGTCTACTAACACTTCAATGATTAGTTGATTTAATCGACAGATCTGTAAAACTGAGTTTCTCCACAGAGAATCACACAAAAAGCACCACTTTAAATCTTGTGTTTACCTGAGATGGGCTCATAAGTTTCTTGAAAATAAGTCACTCAGCATGAAAAAAGCATAAAAAAACAAGGAATCGACTAAAGAAATCTCAGTCGACTAAGACCTCAATGACCGATTAGTCGACTAATCAACTAATTAACTAAAATAGGACAGCCCTAGATCACATCCATTAATAGATGTAAAGATGTAATAGCTTGCTAATACATTGATTTTGAGGGCTCCAGATCCTCCGCAGCCCTTTTCCAATTTTAGGTGGTCTTCCAGACCACTTAGTCAAAGGGATTTCCTATGTATGATCTATAAAACATTAGTAAATGATTCATGGAGCATTGATAGAGCCCTTAGTTACAACTTATAAGCCCTTTATACAGTGGTACCCAAGTCTTTACTGTACCGACAGGTATTCCCTCACAAAAAAAACATTAAACACTGGATCTTGCTAGTGGTTTTCTTCTTTGTACAGTACAGGCGGCAACCTCCGGGTCTGAAAAGTGAAGCCAAAGCTGAAGTGCCTTAAACTTGCATTCTTTCTAATAGCCAGCAGGGGGCGACTCCTCTGGTAAAAAAAAGAAGTCTGATTGTGTAGAGTCTTTGAGAAAATGAGCCTACTTCTCACTTGATTTATTACCTCAGTAAACATTGTAAACATGAGTTTATGGTCTTAATCGCTAGTTTCAAGTCTTCTTCAACACAGCATGATGTTCATTTAGTAAATTATGGTCCCATTTAGAATCAAATAGACCATAAAGCAGGGTATGCTTTAGGGCATGGCTACCTTGTGATTGACAGGTCACTACCACGGCGTTGTCCAGTCTGGGAGTTGTCTGTGTTTTGGTCTTACAAAAATGTCCAAGATGGCGACTGCCAAAATGCCAAACTCTAAGCTTTAAAACATCAGTCCACAAACCAATGGGTGACGTCACGGTGACAACGTCCACTTCTTATATACAGTCTATGGTACAGTATTAGTGCCATAGGATTATTGCCCTGAGCCTTCAAATGAGATATCTACCAGTCAGCTTGCTTTTATTCCTTCAGTGGTAATTATGAATTATTGAATAGCATACAGTGATAATGACTTGATAACAGTGAATGAGTTTGGCTTGAATTCAAACATCTTACAGCCAGACGGCAGCGTGAACCTTATCCACCATCCCGGAGCCACTCTTCAAGTCAGGCATGTTCATTCATTCATTCATTGACCCTCTGAACCTGATGACCTTTGCACGCACACACATCTGCCTGGTGTTTCCCCTGCCAGCATCATCAACTCCAGCACAACGGAAGGAAGCTCACTAATGCTCTGACGACAACAGTGGAGTGCTAGAAGTACACTACCAACTTTTCTCGACATTTCTCACATCTATAAGATTGTAAAACAGCACTTCATATAATATTCAGGATTTGCTGCTGTTGTTATTTGCCTAGAGTGGTTAGAAACTAAGTTATTGTTTGCCAAATATATTCACTCTTTATTCTAAAATGTGTTTCATTTCAATACTGTGTCAAAATAAGGACACTTTTCTTTATACACATGTTGTTTAATACCAAGGATCTAACTTTTGCAATGTAAACTGTTCAAACAAAATTACTAGCCAAGAAGAATTAAAGACTCCTACCTTTCCATTTCTCAGATGCAACAAGAAAGGTTTAGTGAGAGCCGCCAGTTTGGTCTTCCCCAAAACGCTCTCTGCAGTGGATCCATGGAGGACATTCTTCTTCTCTGATCGCTGGGACGCCGGCTCGATCCTCACGTTTGAGATCTGTGAATGAGAGATCAATTAATCTGATGAAAAGCCTTTCACTCCTTTGTTGCAATCAGTTGTTTTGTGCATTGTCAACACACCATCAGTTAGTCTGAAGAAAAGAAGCTGGCAGACTTTGCTGCCAGTTTTAAGAAAAGTCTATAAAGTCAGCAATATGAATATGGATTATTCTACATACCGCCAGTTGAATGAGCTGGTCGTCTTTGCTGCTGGGATCTCTCCACACCAAGTTGATGTCCACGTCGCTAGAGATCCTGTAGCCAGCACTGCCCTCTCTTGACCCTCTGGTCTGGTCCACCAGCACCTCTGTGGTGTAGCTGAATTTATACAGCCGGTTGTTGTTCAGTCGGGGTCCTGCAGCACCACCTGAAGAAACATTGGAAACACAGCTGCTGAGCAAACACCAGAGGAGAAAGTGAGAGTGACCTGCAGTAAGACTATTGTCATATTGTGGTGGGAGGATATTGTAGGTCTGTTAATATACGGCAGATTTAAAGGAACGTGTGTGTTTTCACATCAAATGTGCTTTACATTAGACATTTTTCATAGGCCTACCTAACCACTGGTTTCATTTCATGCCTGTACCTTATGAATATCAGCTAGTAGAAACCTGAAACTTGATATAGTAATCCATCACAGTGAACATTCAACCATCTTAATTTGTTTGTCACTACATCCTCGTGTAATTGTGAGGAATAACTGTTTAAAAACTCTTTTCTCTGTGTTGCGTTCAAGCTCTAAAATCTTAGATTTGAGTTTTGAGCAATGGCTGTGTTGTCAGAAAAACAAACCTGGGTAACAAACAATAAGCAAACATGGGAAAAATAATGTGATTTTGGTAGTTTCTTACATTGTGTAGCAAGTGCTGAAATATCAGATGTCAGAGCTTCTCACAAGCACATAGGAATAGAGCTGCAACGATTATTCGATTAGTTGTCAACTATGAAATTAATCGCCAACTATGTTGATAATCGATTAATCGGTTTGAGTAGTTTGAGAAAAAAAGTCAAAATTCTCTGATTCCAGCTTCTTAAATGTGAATATTCTCTGGTTTCTTTACTCGTCTATGACAGTACCCGAATATCTTTGAGTTGTGGACAAAAAAAGACATTTGAGGACGTCGTCTTGGGCTTTGAGAAACATTGATCAACATTTTTCACCATTTTCTGACATTTTATAGACCAAACAACTAATCGATTAATTGAGAAAATAAATCGATAGATTAATCGAAAATAATCATTAATTGCAGCCCTAAATAGGTGCATTACAAAGGATACTTTTCAAAGCACGACACTTCTAACTGTCTTGCCATCAACAATAATGTAACGTTGACAAGTAAAGATGACGAAGTGTTCACTGTGATGAATGAACTCAAACCAGAAGACTTGAAAGCTGTATTCTCTATGTCTTTAATTCAGGTGATTTTTAATAATAAAGCATACTGAAACCCTCTGTTAAAAAGGCATTTTAGCTAAATGAATGTACAAACATCAAACATGCTGTTGCATTGGCTGATCTAGTTGATTTCAGGTATCGATTGTGCTCTGTTTTTAGCTTCCTAAATACACTTCAGGTGTTGAAATGAAAGTATTTCTCAAAGAAGACAAACTGCTCTCTTTTCTTTCATTTTTTGTTTCCTTTCTAGAAATCCTATCTGTGGCTATAAGATGATTCAATCAGAGGCCATTTAACAACAAGGTGTGTTCAACCTGAGAGAAGATACAATATCTCCCCTCTGCTCCATTAATGACTAAAGCTTTCTGTTAGATGTGACATTAGAGGCCACGAGGGAAGGACAGACTGACGTGTCAGTAGTTGATTTCATCAGTGGTCGATGAGGAAAGTGGTGCTGAAATTCAACATATAAAACATCTGGGTCTTTTCTCAACAGCTGGCTGAGATACTTAGAGAACATCGGAAGCCAAAAAAAACAACAGGAATCATGCAATTTGTGTTTCACAATGCTGTTTTCTTGACTCTTTCACCTCTTATCAGTGATGTCACAAATGTTACTCCATTGACAATGAAGTATATAGGAGACTGAACCTTGTGGTCACTTCCTGCCAGGATTCATTCATTTTGGTGATTTTAAAGTCTCAATAAAAGGCACAATAAAATAAAGGTTGACACTTTAGATCATCCATAACTTTCCCTCCATATGAATAAGCCTTCAAAGCACAGCACAGTGAGCTATACAAACACATCCAGTTGACATTTCTACTCATTGAGCATCTTCTTGTCCCAAAACAAATTCATTAAACTATTAATAAATAATCAAGTCAAAGCTCCTGTTGAACCCCCAAACATCCCACTACCTCAAACTATCTCTCTATTCACAGAAAAAACAAACATCAACTCACCTTTGGCAGCAGCTGAGACAGAGGAGGCTGCACAAAGCAACAACACAAGCAGAGTTAACATTGTGTGTGTGTGTGTGTCCTCTCTGTGTGGCCAGAAGAATCAGAGGAGTCAGTGGCACTAAAAAGGCCAAAAAGAAAAAGGCAAAGCGAGTCCGAGCTTCTCCTATTATGTTTTATCGGAGGGGAGGGCAGACTCCAAACTCCACGCTGAAGTACTAAGTACGAGATAACCAGCAAATCATTAACCTGACGAGCACAGATTTGACAGGAACTTGGGCCATTGATGGATGCAGCCATGCAGGAGTCTCCTTTTAATACAGCAGGGGTGGTGTCTCCGTCTGCGAGCAGCCATGTGATTGATTGATCAATAGAAATGGGATTATCTGATTGATTTGAGTTGATCAAGAGAGACACGTTTCTAGTATAGAGGCTCCTGCATGCCCTGACTAGTCACCACATTTATTTTGATAGAAGAAGTCACATCAAAACGTCTAAATTAGCACAAAAAGAGCGTTTATATTTACCAAGAGCTGGTAAAGAGACGTCCTCCTCATGTTGGACAACTTTCACCTCATGTCTTCTGTTCGGGGATGAACAGTCGGGACTTTGTGTTGGAGGAAATGGGCAGTCTGTCAGTGAGAGCAGCCCTCTGGCTCGGGTTACAGCAGCAGCTCAGTGAGAGGAACAGAAAGTCTGGGAGGTTTCAGCAGAGGGTCAGTCTGTGTGAAATACTGAATACAGGGTGTTTTTACACTTGAGAAATCAGTTCGAATCAGTGATACGTGGTAAGGATTGAGGATATTATTAGGCTGATGTGATCCAATTAATGCAGTCCAGACTTCATCAACACTCTGAGACCTACAATAGACCCATTTTTGTATTTTTTTTTAAGGGGGGTACAGAGGGTCTTTAGGGAGAGATAGCAGGTCAACAGTAGATGTCACATAGAAGTGGTGTGCATCAGCTGAAACCTGGGAACCTGAAGATTAATTTGAGATGCAGCTCAGCACTGTGTGTCAAGTTGTTCTCGTCATTAATCAGAAATAGATCATCAGAAATCAGAAATCATCTTAAATAATTCATTATTTAAGATGAATTGTAAAAGTGTATAAGGGTTTAGAACATTATGATCGAAGTATATGATGGCCATTCCCATGCTCTATTATCCCTCATAAGTTGTTGCAGCAATGTTTGGGTTGATACCATTTGTTACACAGATTTAGTGCTAAATTTAACTTTTTTTTACCACTCGAGAATTAATCAAAAATGATCAATAATTCCTCCAAAATACCACATTAAGACACCAAGACCTTGAGGAACACCATAGAAAAAGCCATGCTGAGATTTGGAATCTTGCAAGATTTCTGCAAGAATTGCATTTTTCAGTGATTGGATGGCGAGCACTTCTGTTCTGGAAACTGCTCAGAAACCCCCTTATTGTCAATCTACCTAGGAAGGCCATCCATCCTCTGAATGCTCTAGGTCTATAGTTTGTAGCTGTAAAGTTTCATGAGGCTGTGATTATCCTAGAGGTCACCACAGGTCATTTTATACAGTGAGGTCACGTTTCAAAAAAATGGTTTCACTACAATGAAATGGCTACTATGGGGACTAACATCATCACACATGAATACAGTTGGGCTCATTGGATCCACAAGAGTCGAATCTTTATAGCGATACCCAATTTATGTAATTCCAAGACTGTTTAGGGACTCTAGTATGCAGAAATATTCAAACACATCATTTTAGTGTAGGCGTAAATAACACATTTATGCTGCATTCAAAAAAACTCCATGTGATTATCATAAAGTGGGCATGTCTGTAAAGAGGAGACTCGTGAGTACTCATAGAACCCATTTTCATTCACATATCTGGAGGTCAGAGGTTAGTATTAATGGATTCCTTAGGATTTCTAGTTTCATATGATATCTGTACTCTAGCGCTAGCTCTAAAATTTAATCTGCTGGAGCCTCTGATGTAATTAATGTCATCTGAAGAAAAAAACTGATTGAGAATTAATATTTTTGGAATGATACAGTTAATTTGCATAATGTCTAAAATGGAAATAGACAGAGCACATGAGGAAATCTGTGTGTGTCTCCTTCACAATGACTGACAGAGTGCCCCTACCCTCCTGATAGTGTGTGATGCTTTAAATTAGGAACATTTTATCCATCTATTTTATTTTAAATAAAACAATGACATGTAGTCATCAGGAATAAACTGATTGACAAAGTCGTGAAAAATTGGAATGATAGAAAAAAGCACCTGTAAGATATGACAAAAAGTATATCTATCTATCTATCTATCTATCTATCTATCTATCTATCTATCTATATGTCTATCTATCTATCTATATGTCTGCAGGCCCCCCAGTCTATGGGGGTTAAATGTAAAAATGACTGCTAAAGATAATTATAAATGTTGCAAATTCAGTCTGTAAAATTTAAATATTAGAGATAGGTGTTGCCAATAATCTCCATACAGTGGGAGGGTGGTGTATGGGGCAAACTGTCAGGGGCAATTTCAGTTAATGGCACCATTCATCACGTTCATCAGCAGCTACTTCACACTTACTCTCATGTTTTCATTTAGAATGAATTAAATCCCACTTTCATTACATTGTTGTGGAGTTTTCAGTGGTGGAAGAAGTATTCAAAGCCTTTACTTAAGAACAAGTACTAATACCACACTGTGAAAATACTCTGTTACAAGTAAAAGTACACAATGTTAGACAGGGAGGGAGAGAAAATGTTCTTACAACTAGTTTGTCACATGTAGGCTAAGGATGCAGCAGGACAGCTTTGAGGTCAGTGTCTGCGTGCTGACTCACCGTCACTCTCACCGAACACCTGAATGGAGCCGAGTCATCCTTAGTGTCATTAGTAACACCTGTGCTTTTCCTACTATGACGAGGCAAAATGTCTGCTGTGAGAAAAGCCTACTGCCGAGACACACAAACTGCTTCTCGTGGCACAATAATTGCAAATCGTACATTTTGCAAATAATAAACATCTACATTAGAAACATCATTCAAAACTAAAAGCCTGTCTGTTGTTTGCTAAACTCTACCTATACACTCAATTATCAACCACCTGCACCCAAAATGCACCTGTAGAAACACCTTTAACCAATTAGATCACTTAGAAATCACAGCTTTAACACTGTAAACTGGATTCAGGTTTGCTTGTTGGCGTGCACATCAATAGAGAGAGAGTTAGAGGACTCTAATTGCAATATACTGTATTTTGTTTACAGTACAATACAGTTACTTTGTTCACGTCATCCTCAGTTAAAGTAATTGTGTCTGATACTGTTATGAGTATTGAAAATAAACTAATTCATTTGTTTCCCCCTTTGCATTTGTGTTCATATTTACAGCATGCTACACATGAAAATGCCAAATACTCCAGATAATAATCTTTTATACTAAGCACATCAGTGTGGAAAGAGCTTTTGATTTTGTATTTTAAAGTTGTGATGCAAAAATACAATTTTAGAAGAGTTTATATAGTTTTGAGTAAAGTGTTTGCTTTTGCAAATTTTTGTAAAAAAAAAAAAAAAGTTTCAAAGTGATAAATAAATAAGATAAAATACTCCAGCACATATACATGTTCTACATTCATCATGTTACTTAAGTAAAATAGCAGAATTGTATTATTGTACCATTGTCAAAATGTAGAGTGATATGTTGTATACTTTATATATATACTGTTAACATGTGTTTGTAAACTCATCATAGTTTTTATATGTAAAATATAGCTTTCAGATAACTGTAGATGTAGACAAACAATAATTTATTGTTAAATGTAGAGTATTAGTATAGCATAAAATGTAAGTAAAAGTACACGTTATCTCAAATTTGTACTTAAGTGCAGTACTTTGAGTAAATGTAATTACTTACTTTCCATCATTGATCTCTTGAACATAAAGAGAATTGAATCACAGCAACAGTGAAAACACAGTAGATGTGAGTTTGAGTGAGACGCCAGTGGGTGTCAGTGTTTGTCTGCTGATGTTGATGGTTGACCTGAGTCCAGAGCAGGAAACAGAAATAACATCACATCTTTACAGAATATCTGTGTTTTCTGGTTGAGATTATGTAATAATCTCGCCTCCAGTACATGCAGTAGACATCATCACAGCTCTCCTTATCTTCGCTGTCCTGAAGACAGACGTCTCCACTAGGAAGCTGGTCTGTCAGTAGATAATAGTTCTGGATGTCAACGTCCGGCTTCAGGAGCTGCTGCTGTGTATCTCTCTCTCAGACCATCTTCTACTGATAAAGGAAGTAGGTCATGACCTGTGGCTCACTGACGGACTACTGCTTATTATTATTATTATTATTAATATTAAAGGGATGGATAGATTATTCCTAGTTAAACTACAACTACTGTATATCTTCACATAATCACACAACTGGATGAAAGCTTTATATATTCCAAATGTACCAAACAATACATTAGAAGACAAAACAATTACTGTAGATACAATACAATACAATGCATTCAAATCATATTCAAATATATACAAAATCATACCAAGTACTTGTGCAGTGAAATGCTTAGATGCCTTTTCCTTCAGTGACTGCAATAGTGCAAACAGTGCAAACAAATAAAAAACTAAAGCACACAGAATAATCACCTAATAGAAACCTTTTTAATGAAAGTTTTTCCAGACTGTGAAGACGCTGTCATCCTGGTCAACCTTAAGGTTAAAAACAGGAACACATGGGGTCAAGAGGTCACTGACGTCAAACAGAGATATTTTAAACTGGATTATTTAAAGGGATAAATAAATAAAGGGAGCTTAATTAGGAAGTAATATGTGCAAAAAACTCTACCTCTTACTGTTGCACTTGAAGTTGTTCAGCATATTCAATAAAGTTGATGAACTTGCATGATTATTGCAGTCTTTGGGTCGTAATCTACATGGTTGAATGCATTTATTATAATCTGATTTAGATAACGTGTGTCAGCTAAGTAAATGTAATGTCATACACCATTGTTGTCTCCAAATTTATAGAGGAAAAATAAAAAATACACAAAGAGTAAAGTACACAAACTGAATTACACTGTTAGGAAGGAGACATACAGTATGTTACATATATTATGTGAAAGCTTCTAGCGGTGTCCCTGCTGTCCCATCAAATATCGGGGTAATTAAACAATTATTTAGCACTGATAATCAAAGCATTTTGGCTTTAAACTGGAGAACAACTTGTGTTTGAGCGGAGGGTTGATTACATCAACGAGTCTGCTGTTGTTCTCTGTTGAGTCTAGAAAAGAGCCGGAAGTTACGCTGAGGCATCTGGCCAAAGGTCAGATCAGAGTTTTGCAATCAATCCCTGATAACAGAGCAAACACATACGTTTATCAAAGATGGGTATCTAAATTGCAAATTATCAAGGTTGTGTTGAAAGAAAAGTGGGTTTGTACTAATCTGTGTTGTTCTCTCTGTGAATGAGGGTTATTTTAAAAGGAAAAACAGCAATGTGGCCCGACGACTCCACCTCGGTCTAATCAACAGATCACAATCAGAGAACTGAAAACAATCTGAGACAACACATGAACATAAGAGAGACAAAGCCCCACTCGGACTTCTAAAACTAACCACCGACCCTATGTTTACCATGTTTGTTTTAAAACAACTTTTCAAAAACTCTGATGCATCTCAAAGTTTTTTAAAATCAAGTTTTCTGTGGAGATTTCTCTTGAATGTCTGGTGTTATTCGTGCTAAAATTTGAACATCTTGCTGATTAATTTTGAGCATCTGCTCTCATAATCATAATTGGAATAAAAACAATATTTGAGTGGCAGTCTAAAATGACAAAAAAATTTAAAAATGTACAATTAAATAAAAAAAATATATATATTATATAGTTGTATAATTATATAGTTTTTTGTGCATGTAAAAGGTCTGCACAGTTACAAAGTCCAAAGTCCACGCCAAAGGAAGTTACTCCCCCCACAGAAACAGTGCTCCTGAACTGCCTGAAACGCCTCGCTTGAAGTCCCGCCTTTTCTTCCATAACATGGTGATGTCACCAAGTAACACATTTACATGATACCTGCCTAGCGGCTAGTTTGGCACGCCCTCAAACAAAGCTAGTTAGAGCGGAGCTGGAGCAGAGTCCAAAGAGTTTGGCTCGGTTGACCAATCACAAGAGAGCGGACTAGCTGACCAATCAGGGCAGACTATGAGAGACAGAGTAGAGTACGAGAAAAATAAAGCATGTAAACATGTTCTAGTAGAAACCCAAAATAGAGGTGTGGAGCTGAAAATGAGCATAATAGGTCGTCTTAATGTTTAAAAAGTATTAATGATAACTGTGGCCAAATTCAATCAACTCTAACCCATGATCTATATACATATATACACAGACAAAAGTTTACAAAGACCCACATTTATTCAGATATATATTTACAACTTGTCATGATCCAGTTATTTACAAGAATCAGGAGTACACATGAAACAAAAGTTATAATCAGGAGTATGTAGAAATCACAAATATGGCACTGAGTGGTAAGAAAAAGTGTGATCAGTCAACAACAATCATATGAAGGTTTTAGTGGGAAAAAGGATATTTGACCCCATTGCAGCTGTTTTACATTTATACAATTTCAAAATTCAGAAATGTATTAATTCTATATCTTTTGTGTAAAGATGTTCAGTTCATCAAGGCTGCAGAAGGCTCGACTGCAAAGGAAAAGCTCTGTGTGACGTACTGCAGGTTCACAACGCCTTTACATAAAATGTCTGCGTTTACTTTCATGCTTCTATTAAAGGTTGATGTCTAGAAAGAAAAACATATATCTCAGTTTGCATTTAAAATAATGCTGGTGAGAGAGCCTGTGTGCTCTTCCTTCAAGTAATATATGTATGTAGGCTATAAATCATTTCTACGTTCAGTTCAGTTTCACCAAGCAGCACCAGCACGCAATACATGATGAGCATTGGAAACAGCTTGTATCCTTATTCTCCAGTGAAAACTTACAGATCAAAAAATCTAAACACAATAAACAAAAGGTATCTCATCAATTCCATCAAAGAAACACATCGGAAACAATTAAAAAATGGAGGAAAATGACTAAATGGACACTGACAGTAAGGTAATAATGTGCAAGGAACGGCACAACACTCATAATGTGCTGACAAACCTGTCAAACTGCTTTTGGGAGAAAAAAAAAATATCTGACATTATGGAGCACCATGAAGTTACAGATGTAGTTTGCAAGTTTTTAAGGAAAAGTGCCCCCTCCAGTGGCTGCTGCTAGAATAACAGTCCTTATATGAACATTAAAGTGCTTAAGGCTGAGTTTTCTTCTGGTTTCTTTCAGTATATTACACCTTTTTTGTGATTGTTTACACACTAAAAGTGAATGCTTGGACAAAAGCATCAAAACCTTAACTTTAGTAACCAATGCCTTACACAACGGAACCAAAAATAAATGTTCTGCTTTGCACTTTGTTTGCAATTCTGCAACACATTTCTTGCATAAGTGTTTGTTACATTAGACACACACAATCAAGAATGAAATCTCTTGCAATCATTGGGAAAAGACTCCCTGCTTGACAACAGAAGATGGGATCCATAAACTATCCACCATCCCTTAGCATGCTATTGTTTTTGTTTATCATTGATTTTATTATATTTGTTTTAGGTAACACTTCATTTTACAGGTCCGCAAATTTCATGGTAATTAGGTAATAATTATCAAGCATCCAATTTAAAATTTCTTTGGTATTACTGCCAAATTACCCCAATATTTAACTCAAAATGTATCTAAAATTACTTTATTATAAACATTATTTAATAATAATATGCTAAAATAGCATGTAATGGTTAAAATAGGGCCCTTAGGTTTGAGAAGCGGCTGTTCGCTGCTCTTCATTGGTGGCGGAAAAAACAAAACTAATAGCAGACACATCTGTTCAGGCTCAAATCTCATCATTGTGTGACTTATTGTCTACACAAATGTAACCTGATAGCTAATCTAATGATTCAGGGAGTTTTTAAAGAAACTTCAAAGAAGTTATTTGCTAATTATGATCTATTTACCAGCAGAAATGGAAATAAAGCATATCAATTAACTTTATTTTCTTTTCCTGGAAATGTATTAAATTAATTACCAGCTATTGGGAAATAGCGGAATATAATTATTAAATAATGTTTATAATAAAGTCATTTTTTATCAATTTTGAGGTTTGGCAGTAATTCCAAAGAAATTTCAAATAGGTTACTTGCTAATTATCACCTAATTACCATGAAATGTGAAAAGTGTTTTACTTTATTTTTGTTTCAGTGAGTTTACAGTAACATTGCATTGATTACTGTACTGCAATTCTACTTTTCTTTATGTTTTCTTGTTGTAGAAACCTGGAATGGCAAAAAATAAAGCTGTATATATTTTTTCTGAAGACTTTCTATTTTTGTGTCATTAACTCATGTCAAGTCTCGTCATGTGAGTCGATGAACTGTACTGGAACGATCTTTCACAGAAGCCTGTATGAGAAAATGAAGGAATGCAAAGTACTAAAGACAGCAGTGTCTATAAAGTACATCAGTGTGTCGTTCCTGCTTTGAAAGAGTAATTCATATGTGCATCATTTTGTTGCAAAAATGACATTTTGAAAAAGGATTGCAGAGTTTCATTTCGACATACAAGTGTTGTGTCTTATTGGCTCGTGTGTAGAGTTTTGATACAAGAGCCGAATACCGCAACAAGTGTATAAGCAATCGCAAAAAAAACTGTAAGACATTGTTTTAATGTCACTGCCAAAACTCTTATAAAACTGCAACTTTGGAAAACCTACAATATCAATCACATCCCTTCATGATACTACATGCTGCTAAATCCATCTCAGCCCCACAAAACGCTGCTTACAAACTGTATCTGTAGAAAACGAGCATAATGTCACAGATGGAAATAAATGTAAAGTTAATTCTCTGCCGCTTTAAGTAGATTCCATTAAACATTCAACAAAGTGCTAACCAGCCGCTTCACTCTAAACTACTTTAAACTATTTTACAAATATTTTTTTTTAAAATACTTAACATTAATGAAATACATTTAGGAGAGCCAATGTCCTACCAGTAGACAAAAGGCATGCAGTGCATTTCCAGAATCACTTTTATCTTTGTACACAACCTTTACATGCAGTGTTAAAAACTGCAGCTGTGAGACATATAAAACCAAGGCCCTTCTCTGAATGAAGCACCACCTCTGGTAAAACATCACATCTACCAGTTATGACCCTCTCCGCTTTTCATTTACAGGCTTACAAACTAAAGTAGTCTGAACTGGGACTCGTCATTTGAGCCACTTCACCATCACACTGTAAAGCATCTGTTTAATGTGTACTGTATGAGAGCTACAATACATTTTAGAGATTGTGCTTCATTCAGAAACAGGGCCACAAATAACTCTAAAAATAACTCTACATTTACTATTTACATGTGAATGAGACTCTTTGTTCAGGACACGTCAGCTGATTCATGTTTTTCCCTTCATTGCCGGCGTCCAAACTGTAGAGTCCTGTAGAAAGAAAAAAACAGTGCAAAGACAATCCACACGGGGAAATCAATGGAATCCATCAATATAAATTTAAATATTTATATGCCTTAACGTTAATGATGAAATCTAATAGTGCTTACCTGGTACATCCTTCTTGCCTTTGGAGATTCTGCGGAGGTCTCATTAGGTAAACAAACTGCACAAAAACAAGAGGAAGATTTAAGAACAGATGCAATAAAATTAAGACATAAAATGCACATTTACATAACAACACTCTCGCAGGCGGCTCTGTGAGGCTGAGCTTAGGTAGAGAACAGTCTACTGGCACAAGGTGCATGGACTCTGATGAAGGCCACAAGAACCACATCTGTCTCACAATTAGTTGTTATGAATATTTCATGTGTCGCTGGAGTTTTGACCCTTAACCTTTTGAACTCTGCAATGGTCCATCAGTGCCTACATTGGGATTTTTTTCTTTTTGTGATGTAATTTCTTGACTTAAGTCTTCATATCCTTAAGTCTGTACAACCTAAGTTAAAGGTTATGTAAACCCATAAACCCTAATAATTGATAAAAGTGTTGAAATTGTGTCATAAATTAAAAAAAATCTGACATGTTTTTTCATGAAATAAATATAATATAATACTAAATAAACATATTGATCCAAACGATTTCTAAATGTAGAAACATGAACAAAATATTTCTTAACACTTCATAAGTTAAGTTTTTGAGATATGTTCAATTTTATGAGCAGATTGAGTGCAAAGGCGCTTCGGTAGTTTCGTTATGTTCCGCATGTAACATATCGTAATAACATCATCATGAGCGCACAACGCAATGACGCGAAAGATAGAAGAAGCCTTAGCTTTCTGCTGCAAAAAGAATGAATGCTCTGGATATTATGATTTTTATTTTAGATCGATTTAAACAGGATCATGACAACGATCTGCGATTTCCCGCCGATGTTTTTAAAGGGTTAAGGCACTTTGGGCTTAATGCTAAATGCTATTGTTAGCATGCTACAGTAACATACTCACAATGAAAATGTATAATGTTAACTATGTTTGTACTTTTTAGTTAAGCATGCTAACTTGCTAATTAGGAGTGAACACTAAGTACAGATGAGGATGGTGGGAATGTCATTAGTTTGCAGGAATTTGGTGACATATTGGACATTTCACTCAAAACCAAAGATGCAAACCTCATGGTGGTGCTATAGGAAAAGTCAGAGGATCACCAAAGTCAGTAGGATTCATCCACTAGGAAACCATGAATGTCTACACCAAATGTTGTGCTAATCCATCCAGTAGATGTTATTATGTTATTTCACAGGTTCACCAAAGTTACAATTCATCCTGAGTAGAACATGAAAGTACCAAATAGCTGTGCTATCCGATAGTTGTGGAGATCAGGGTCATTATAGTAAAGTAAAACTGACACTAAAACAAAATAAGCAGTGAAAAATACCCAAACAAAATAACATAACAAAAAACAAATAAACTAAAACTAAATATATAAAAACTAAATCTAAACCTCTCAGAAAAACTAAACTAAAACTAGCAAACTCACTCGAAAAACTAACTAAAACTAAACTTAAATGAAACCCAAAAGGTGTAGATATATCCCTCCTGCACTTCTGCAGCTAAAGTACAAGTTATTTCATTTATCAATTTCACAGCATTAATTATTAATACATCATTGTTCCCAGCCCGAGTGAAAGTGTGTTGGATAAACAAACTTTTGCCACCTACCAACTCTCTCTCACAGCTTCAATGTCGCTCACGAGATTCTGCGCTAAACAGATGCCAAAAATCTAAAACAAAAAAACAAACATTTTACATTAGGTTAATCAAAGTTTGACAGAGATGGGATAAAAAAAACTAAACCGCTCACATTGTTCCTCACCTGTAGTAATGCAATCCCAATAAAGATGCCTGCCACCACCGTCAGGTTGTCTTGAAGCCACTTCTCAAACTGAGGGACGCATCCTTTGATATAGATGAAGGTTCGCTGCTCAGAATCCTGACACAACATATAAACCGGTATTACAAGCAAGTACACATGTGGCTTTTACTTTATTTATCCTTTTAAAGTTTTAAATCTTATAGTTAAGGTAGGCAATGATGTTGGGATTTACTTTGCTTTGCAGCGCTTGACAACATCGTTATTTATAATGATTCGATTTTTTTTATCATGTGGTCTCCTTCACAATAAAATCCCTCTGAACTAATGTTACCCGCTTGTTAACACACACTCAGCACTCACACTGTTGTTTTTCTACTCTTGACTCTTGCAAAAAAAAAACTCATCCACTCTGCCTTTTTCCTCACATTTAAAGTGAAGAAAACAAACACAGCCTTTTCCTTACATTATGCTTCTATGGAGCGAGGCCAAAGCTAATGATGGGGGAGGGGGTTCAATTCCCAGAGAGCATCGCTGCAGCATGAGTAATAACACCCGGCCCAAAGTGCTGATGGGGAGCCAGCTGCTGTATTTTGAAGACTTGGGAAACCTACTGAGAGAGGACTATTGTGCCCAGGGTGGAGTACCTGATGACCTCATGCAGCCTAATAAACCTGCCTGAGGCCAAATAAGCCAGATCAGTTTCTACTCCTTGGACTGTTTTATACCACCGGCTTACTTCTAGATGAGGGTCAAATGCTTATAAATGTAGGTTTCTGTTCAGCCACTCACCGTTTTTGCTCGGATGTCGTAGCCACACTGAGTGTTGATGACATCCTCCTGTGAAGAGAAGATGGTTAAACATGTTTCAAAAGGTAAAGTCAACACATTTAGAGGCATTAACTGGGAGGAAGTGAAAACGCTAATGCTGCTCGTTTTCAACCTAGACTTCATTTTCATTTTTGTCAATGCCGAGATTAACATACTGTCCCCATTACATCCCCAGGAACACTGCTGACCAGCGTTAATACTGGAGTGCTCCCAGTGAACTAAACCTCCATAGCTGTAGACTTGAGACTCAAAACTTGGATTTGAGTCAGATTTAGGTCATAAAAATTGGGACTTCAGACTTGACTGCTGTTTGACTTGGCTCATGTTTTGACCTGGTAAAATCCTGAAACAGTTGAAAAACAGACAGCAAACAGGCAAGCCTGCATAGCTACACGGGTTGAATATTTCATTACTAAGCCAAAAATATAACTAACACAACCGTTTAATTTAAACAATTTAACCTACTAAAGATTAATGTGTGTGTAGCCAAAATCTGATATATCTTATTCTTCTGTACTCCATTGTTTCCACTGTTGTGCTAATGCACTATTTAGAGTTCAGATTTATGTTTGCTAAGAACTACAGTACCCAGCTGTTTAAGGAAATATATATATAATTAAACCGTATTTGTGACACTTAAAAAAAACTAAAAAAAATGTTTACATCTTAAATAAGAAAACAATAAATTCCAGTCTGAATGCAACAGACAGGCAGAGAAACTCAGAAAATATTGAGAGAAGGACATCAACACTGTTGGTTTTGGTCTCTTTATGGTATTTGAGGATAGTAACAAATAAAGAAAATGCCAGCCTTACTCTTTAAATGTGTGCCATTTTAATGGTCAGAAATCAGTAATTGACTTGCAGTTAATTTATGAAAAATTGTACAGCTGCAACGATTAATCGATTAGTTGTCAACTATTCAATTAATCACCAACTATTTTGATAATTTTTTAAGAAAAAAAACTCTAAATTCTCTGGAACTCTCTCGGGAACTCTCTTCTTAAATGTGATTTTTTTCTGGTTTCTTTACTCCTCTATGACAGTAAACTGAATATCTTTGAGTTGTGGACAAAACAAAACATTTGAGCACGTCGTCTTGGGCTTTGGGAAACACTCAACACAGATTTTTCAACATTTTCTGACATTTTATAGATCAAACAACTAATCGATTAATCAAGAAAATAATCGGCAGATTAATTGACAATGAAAATAATTGTTAGTTGCAGCCCTAAAAAATTGGGACTTAGGCTTGCCTCAAAAGACTTAAAAAGACCTCTGCATAGTGCTTTCATTTTGAATCATGTGTTAAAGTGTTGCTCTCAAAGACGATGACCTGTGTGGATCAGCATGTCTTTGGGTCAGCAAATAAAAAAGACTCCCGTGCAACGCCTGTTTTGCAGAAGCACTGTCACTGCTCTGAGCAGAGAGCAGCAGTTTGAGCATTTTTCTGTCAACAAAAAACAGCCTTGGTCAAGATAACTCCTCCCAGGCGCTTTCAGACTTTGCTGTGCTGGCAGAGTCTGAGAGGACTAAACACTGAGGCCTCGACGTCCTGTTGGAAGCCAGCCAGGACAATTGACAGCGTCAGCCAGCGTCAGCCAGCGTCAGCCAGCCTTCTGGAGGATGCAGATAACCGAGCTATGAGTCACAGGGAGGACCCTCGCAATTTTCCCTCAAACTAAAGGTTTCAACATGTTAGAAAGTGACCTAATCAATTTGTACTCCAACTTTTTCAACACAAAAACACCACATTACACCCATAGGCTTGTTGTGTTTTTTACTGTAAATGGGAATGAATTGGCTGTAGATTAGAAAGACTGAAGTGTGGTGAGTTTTTGTGGCGACATACCGCTGGATCTTTGGTGCAGCAGGAAAAGGGCACGCCACATTTCTCACGGCTCGGGTTCGTATCAGTGCAGTTGAAGTAGATGTTCAAATTCCAGTCGTCAGCTCCGAAAGCTCCACAACACTCCCACTACAAGGTTAAACAGACACAAAAAAAAAACTCACATATATGTCAACAACGTCCCACAGAAATGGTAAAAAAACAACACCAGAGAGGAATCCGCACTGTGGATAAAGAAACAGAGTGCTCACATATTCCTGGGTGAAGTCTATCAGGTTCTGCAGATCGATGTCGTCTCTGTAAGCCCGAATGTTGTTGTTAATGAAAAAATTGAGTTGGTCCTTGATCCAATCTTTGAAGACAAAGGCCAGGACTCCTGCAGTCAGTTCCAGGAAGAAGATGATACCCAGGAACACTGAGAACTGAAAATACATTTAATATATATTATTATGAGACCAAGGAGATTGTAAGAATCTAATTTCTTCACAATGTGTTTGATGAGGGAACGTACAAATTTGAGCAAGAAAGAGTTTTCTCGCAGCGCTCCGATGCAACCGGCGAATCCGAGGATGAACATCACACCACCCACCACCAAGAAGAGCCAGACCGGGTCAAAGCCCCCAAGGTCTGTGATGGACGAGATGTTGGACAGAACACCCTGGAAAAAACAGAGCGAGGGGTTAGAAATCATTTGAAATCTGACTGAAGTCCACTGTCTCTGTGAGCTCGTAGTGTAAACCCTCCCAAAAGTCCCAACTTCAATAATGTGATGAGCTGAAACAATTAGTCAACTGACAGAAAATGCACTGCTAACTAGTTTGATAGTCACTTTAATGAATAGTCTGACATTTCCACGTTCTTCCCGAGAATCAGATGACGTCAAGGAGAGGAAAACATGCACATTCTCAAAATTGTTTGTGGTGCTGAGAGTAGGTCTCCTTCAATGTGTACTTTTTCAAAATAATGACTTGCACCCACACACACTTCTCTGCTTTATTAGTCAAGGTTTCGGTCAACAAGGACCTTCCTGGTGTGCTGATGAAAGTCCTTGTTGACCGAAACGTTGACTAATAAAGCAGAGAAAAGTGTGTGCGGGAGCAAGTCATTTTAAAAAAAAAAAAGATTGATACCACTCAAACATTTTTACGGTAAAAATGAAGCTGGAACGAGCAGTCGGTTAGCTTAGCTTCTTGTAAAGACTGAAATCAGGGGGAAACAGCGTAGAAGTAATTCTCTTAGTGTGCTAACCAATGATAGAGAATATTGATCATATAACCATGTTGAATTCTTGACAAGCATATAATCCTAGTTATTGTTGTGATGTTTGTAGCCCCTAGTAGCGTCCCTGCATGACCCTGGCTTTATCCTTCAGCTGTTTATGAATCCTCATGAGGCCTCCTCAAGAGATAATGCATAAATGTGATATGTCTAGAAAGGCCCTTAATTCCCTTAGCTCCTTGTTTGACTAGAATTGCAGCTCGTATTATCAACTGTACCAACAACAGGTGGCAATTATCTTTAAAATAGACGCTGGGAAGCACCAAATACATATTCGGGGCAGATGATGTAAACGATATCTATGTGACTACTGACCATAAACGCTAAATTACCGGACACCAATATAATCGAGACAACTGTGAAATGTTATCAAGGAGGGGAAAGCCCCTCGGTCTAGTACAGGGGTCAGCAACCTTTACTATAAAAATAACCATTTTAGGCAAAAACACAAAAAGAAATCTGTCGCAAAACATTTGCAGTGAGGTATGGGGCCACATTGAGGGGGAAAAAAATCGGAGAATTTGAGAATAGAGTCACAAGTTTACGAGAAAAAAGTCGTAATATAACGAAAATAAAGTCATAACTTTACGAGAATAAAGTCATAACTTTACGAGAAAAAAAGTCGTAACATTACGAGAATAAAGTCACAAGTTTACGAGAAAAAAGTCGTAATATTACCAGAATAAAGTCATAACTTTACGAGAAAAAAAGAAAATAACACGTAAAATCAC
>CAKALG010021226.1:0-11787 GCA_916700815.1 Helicolenus hilgendorfi
CGCCGTCCCGACGAACAGCGCCGTTGTGCAAGAGTAGCGCCCACCCTCTGGTCCCTCCCCTCTAGGTTTACACTGATAGCTCTGTCAGCACTGTAGCTGTTGTTTTCATTGTTAGCTCTGTTAGCACCGTTAGCTACAGGCCACTGGCTCAGATGTCGCCATGTTGAGAGCCATGCGGAGGCAATAGAAATGCTCCCAATCTCACATTTAGCACCTTTACTAGGTCACATTTCGACAAAGATTCTGCCGTTTACATCCTTATTATTAAGGATAAGGAAGACATCAAATGTATTCACTGAAAAAATACATGAGCAGTTACTGTAGTGGACTCACTGTGTAAATTTGCCTGTGGTCAGATTGAGTGCATCAAGGTGCATCTGGGCCAATCGTAGACCAGGGAAAGTTAGAAATGCTCCAATCAGGGAGCAAAGCAGGGCCAGGATCAGCTTGAAGGTGAGTTTAGATATGGGACCCCTGTAAAAGAGAAAACATAGTGAGATACCACTGTAGTTTCATGATTCATAAAGAATTCATGAAGGCAAAAATGATACTATGAGAATACTGATTTTGTACTTACTGCGAGTCTAGGCCCTGATGCTCCAGAAACTGTAGAGCACTGTCGGAGAAGTTTGCAAAACCTAAAAAAATGAAGAAATGTTTGAGAGAGACTCGCTCACTGGGTGCCAAAAGCAACAACATTTGGTTGTTACCAACAGGGTAATTTGTGACAAAAACATAGTGGAGCACCCACCTGTCTCCAGACCAAACTCCAGGTAGTTTTCAGTGACAATGAGAATGGCCATGGCTTTGACAAAAAAGAAGAAAGCAAAAGTGATGCAGAGTGAGCGCTCCCCTCCTTCCTCCAGCTTGAAGTAGTGGGCCGTTAGAGAGAAAAGGGTCTTACTGTGTGGACAGAGTCAAGGAAAAACATCTCCAGATGCTCACTGGCATACAAAGCAAATCCCATGCAGATATATTTTCAATGCCTTTTACAGGTTCAAGGGGAAACAGAAACATGTCTCTGCAATCAACCAATACAAAACATTTAGTTCACAGTGGCACTCAGCTATTCACCACACAAAATATGTTTCATCTTTACACAAGTACACAGTTTGTGCATTCTTACAGGCCCAGTGCAAACTGTCAACCCGATAATGCCACACAAACCCTGCTCCCCAGCAGGTGTGGGTACACAATGTGAGGGTACTTTGGCACAAATGTGTGCCACTGAGGATGTAATAGTATTTTTCTCTGCCCCCGTCAACCTTGATCAGAAAGCTGTAAGGACAGAGCACGTTTCTAAAGCAAACTCTAGATTGCCACGGAGATGAAAGTCTCAGTTTCTGCAACATTTCAGGTGACAGGATGCCAATTTTTCACTCCCTTTTATTCCATTTTAAGAATGGTATTCAATCTAGTGGAGTCTTATTCCCCCCCCTTCTTTTCAGCACAGTGAAGAGAAGACAGCTGTATAAACTCACAAGACAAGTTCAAGCCAGCATGAGGTTGAAAAGAGGTGTTTGAGCCATCGTGTGGTGGGCTACAATTAATATACCACAGAGTCTGCCTGTCAACATTGGCCAAAGGTGAGTGTATCGAGTCACATTTGTACATTTCGGTAAACAAGGTACCATTAGATGCAGATATGTGAGGTTAGTGCTGCTCCAGGGTTATCAGTGAAAGTTAAGGCGGTAGAGCTGCCAAGAGTCTTAAACATATCATCAGAGCTGAAACAGGAAAACTGAAATCAAGTGTCCCCCCATTAACACTTATATTGAGCCAACATATTCCCTCATCTTCATAGTGCCATTTCATCTGTTCCCCAGTCTGTCCTTTTCCCCCCCAAGCATATCAGTCTGTTGGGCTGTGAAAATTGGGCCTCCAATCTCCGACGTAGGCAGGAAATGACACACCATCTGACCGCGGTGAGCCGGGCCCGACCAGGAGCACTGGAAAGATTGATCCCTGTGGTTGGTGGCAAGGCTAATGCATATCATTTAACCATCATTCAGCG
The DNA here is from genome assembly GCA_916700815.1 of Helicolenus hilgendorfi. Classification (NCBI taxonomy): domain Eukaryota; kingdom Metazoa; phylum Chordata; class Actinopteri; order Perciformes; family Sebastidae; genus Helicolenus; species Helicolenus hilgendorfi. Next base: position 2,015 of record CAKALG010021226.1, read on the forward strand.
TAGCAAAATAGCAGGTAGCTGTGGAGGATAAAGGTGCTTGCAGTCAAGCCAGTAGGAGCTCGAGCAGTCACTTTATAGTCTCCTTCTGCCACTGCTGCATCCACGCAATCAAGCTGGAATGATTTGCTCTCTTATAGACAAAGAGATGTTAACCTATGACATATATATAGGACGGCGGTGAAGAGTGCAAAGTGAAAATTATGATAATGTGAGAGTGCAGAGGAGAGTCCACAGAAAAATATATTTGTTCAGCTGAAACCTCAAATGTGGCCAACCCACCTACATAATGTACAGCATAAATATGTTACCAATTAAGGCGGTATAGCTGGAAAGAGCACGATTTAACAACAACTTTATCAGTTGTTGTTAAATCTCATCACATCAAAAAAGGCTAACCAAGATGTAAAGAGTAACTGATGTAAGGATACAGAACAAATGCGAGTACTAGCAGGCTCCAGACCACGCTGATGTTCATCTCTCCCGAGGGCTGAGCCACACTGTAGTAGAGCTCTGTTATCAGATAGACCACAGTTGCCGCTACTGTGAAATCCACCAGCCACTGGAACTCTGGGAAGTAGTGCAACGCTGGGGGGCACAGAGAGTATAATTTAATCTAAATATTCAATAACAAAACATACAAACATTAAGAGTGTGTGATTGAAAAGTTACAACCAAAGTGTGTTCGTTAGACATTTTTCCTCAGATTTGTACCTAATGTGTCGACTTCTGCGATGTATTTTGTCTCCAGCTGTAAATCTATATCCTTGGGAACCGTTAGTGGCTTGTTGTCTATGTGGCCGTTGTACTTCCTAGGGCAAAGAGGAGAAAAGCAAACTAGGGTCAGGATAACACAAACAAGCAACTCCAACATGCAAGAATTTTATCAATTTCAATGTTATTTTATCCTACAAAGAAATACAAACTGTAAAATACATAATTATGCTGAAAAAATATTCTTTTATTGGGGTATGTTCTAGTAGACGTTTTTGTCTCATCCTACTTTTTATACAATTGAAAAGAGGGAGCCGTTCCACATATTTCTGTACTCAATGCAGCTCTGGCATCCAACGTTAATAGTTGGCAGAGGTCTAGCTACTTTTATTACTATTAATACTACTGGACTCTTCCATGACCAAGGGGAGCAATACATAGGCAGCAGTGCTAAATCGCTAACAGCAGGCGAATGGAGAGCTGTTCTTTAGGCTTGAAGAGCTGTCTGGTGGGCCTCCTCAGTTCTGGTCTTTGTTTGTTCAGCTCTGTGTGCGCTGAATTCACAGGACAATACCACTGTAAGACTCTAGGGCCAAACATGCCCTGGACAGATTTCATCTGTGAGGCACCTGACAGGAAAAAAAGGGGCTCAGCTTCACCCCTGACTGAGGGAGTTGGGCGGTTAACAAAGGGAACGGAGCTGCATGGCACGAGCTGGCAAAAGGACAGTGGTCCATCTTTTTCTTCAAGGGATTACTGAACATGTGGTGCTAGAGAGCCTTGACCTGCCTCACACAGGGTCAGAGAAAGGACTGCGCCACAAAACCGCCCAAGTTAGAAGCTGGACACTGCGAGGAACAGTGAGGATTAACTTTCAGTGGCGACTGCAATTTAAATTCACATTTAAAAAGGACGGTAACAAAGGAAATGGCACTTAATTCACGTGTTCAACATATGGTTCAACTTCCACCTGCAGCCCTAAAAATCTAATAGTAGTTTTTTTGAATTGCAAAGTAGTCTTGATGGAAACTCATCTTCCAGAATCAAAGCTTGACATCTGACCACTTTGAAGACATAATACTCTTTGGAAAACTTTGATTTCAGAGAAGATGCAATCCCTTTAAAGTGTCATCCCCTAAAATAGCCTAATAGTAATGGCTCCAAAAAACAGAACCAACTTTTCCTCACATCCACTAGACAGGGCCACTTCTAAGCCCAGTTGCTCTGAGCCTCAATGCAGAGGCATAAAGGAACAAAACAACAAAAACAGACTTCTGTCTCCTTACTTCAAACAAGCCTTAAATGAGCCACATAAACACATCAGCGTCATCTGTTTGCCGACATGCCTGTGGTCTCCATCCATCTCGAACGTCTGCTTCTCATCTTTTCTTTCCTCTCTGATGAAAGGGGTGCCTTTCGTACCTCCTCTTGCCACTGCATTTCCCCAACCCCCAAACAATAGCCCTTCTTCATGCCGCCCCCCACACCCCTTTCCTACCTACCTGTCTTTCTTCTTCTGTCCTTTTTGTTTCCCAGCTAAGCTCCTCAACTCATCTTCCGTAGGGTGCTGATACCACCGCAGACTGTGAACAAAGAAAAAGGAGAGAGATGTGGAATCAGGCTCAGACATGGACAGAGAAGGAAAGCGTGAAAAGAGGACACAATAAAGCAGATATTTAGGTGGAAAAAAAATACTTAAGCTAGATTTGTCCTACTATGCAATTATTATAACATACAATGTACAATGTCTGAAGTAAGGAAATAGTAGATAAAGTGATTTGAACTTAAACAAGAGACATATTGTATAATCACTTGTCTGTTCACTTGGGGAATTCACTTACTTAAATTGCCTTTACATCACACCTTAAAGCAATAATATAAAAAATGTCACTGAAAAATGCCTTTGAGAGCAGTGATATTAAATCTTTAGTCTATGAACATGACATAACCCAAAGTATACATTTGTAACAGCTTTATGATTAACTCCAACAACACACACACACAGACATTTCTCAGAGCTTTACTTTATATCAGCGACTCTGATACACATCTCAACAGCACTTGTGAGAGGCTTTACAACAGCAAGGTTATGTGGCTAGAATTAGGAGCTAATTTAAGAGCATCCATTTGAACATTTCAGGCACAGAGACTCCTTAACTTTGTTTATAAACCCTCTTGTCAGAGCATATTGAGAGGCACTCTGAGTGGTAGAGGAGGATAGAAGGAGCACAGCTTGTTTTTCCCCTTGTACATTTATTTATTATGGAAAATTAATTACAAAATATTCTGGAGGGACACTCTGGGCTGTCTGCTTAGGGCAAAAGTTTTTCAAAAAATATCTCAACAGTGCCCTGAAAAGAAAAGTTAATTAATTATTAAACGTGTTCCAGGAAGTTGTTTACTGAAAAGCATATGTGGCACTAATTAGAGGAAACGAGGCGGGCACTTTTATTTTTATGCACAGTCCTCTCGGGTCATCCCAAATATTTTGATGCCCTTTGGTCTTTGCAGTGTGATTTAATGATTCTTTTTCTTCTTCTTCTATCCAAACCCCTTTTCTCGAACTCTCTGCCATCCGAGTAAACATTTTGATCCCCATTGTTCTGGACTCTTTTTGAAATAAACTTCTCACACGGCGAGGAAACTGAAGAAATTAAACTGTAGCATTTAGAGAAACTATCGGAAACAGCATGTAAAGGATTCTGCCTTACCTGCCACTGCACAGTAGCCATCTTGCGAAGGAATAATGAGGTATGATTTTCTGAATTACACTGGCCATTACCATGGTAACCACCAGTTGCACACCGATCACACCCTGTGGAAATAGGTAGGGGGTTTAAAATCCCATTTAAATAGTAATTATACATGCCATAAAGCAGTTACACATATGAAGTACAGTTTTATATAGACTAAAAGGCTGAAGCATATCTTCCATCTGTACCTTATAAAGTGTCTCAAATGCAATTTGAAGTCTATAGCAATCTCAGATCGAAATGCATCTCTGATATATAATCTAGCAACATAAACAAACTGTACATATGTTTGTGATATTAGAAAACAAACTTCCCTATAGTGTTTCTGAGGACAATTCGTTGGCAGTACAATGAGTGAATTTGCCCACAATTGTAGATTAACTGGTGGTGTTTTCACCATGAAATTTGGCATTTGATTGTCCCCAGAAAAGGATATTGTAATACTTTCAGTGACCATAACCCCCTGATCTTTCCTATAGTTTGACCATCAGCCTAAAATGTCCCCATTGTAAACCAAATCGATTTATGCATTGCCATGAAATGTGCTAAGCATGTTCATAGTCCCAAGATGATAAATGCTTTTGATTGGCAAGACTGCAATACTCTGTGTGGTGTTTGATTAAGAACGCAGCCGATAACAAAGCATAAGCTAGATGGTCAACCCTTCTACTTGAAACACCTTTGTAAATAATGGAGGAGGGAAAGTTGTTGAAAGATTTGGATCCACAACCTTGGTCGAGATCCAGAGCTCAAACACAGAATGACCTTCATTTCACTATAAACAGATAGGGAGTGCACTCTGTAGAACCCAGGAGTTACACACACATTCAGTCAAACCAAAAACATTAATTCAACCATGCTAGTCTCCTCAAAGCACTTCTTCTTTTCCTATTTTACTTGAAGCTATTATGTGTAATATGGCAATTTCCATCTTAAAAAGGAGTTGTAGAACCAAAACAGACACTGTGGCAATCTTTTAGGCTACCAACATACTATGGCTATATCATTATCCTGACACCCATTCCTAAGTGCCTTAACATGATTCACACCTTGATTCACGTGAATCATGTGATTGACTGAATACCAGATGTCCCTTACAACTCTCATGTGACATCACGGTATGTCCAAGTGCCTGGAACTCCACACCAATTTGCAGAACTGAAGAACACATCTTGCATGATTAGTCAAACAAGTCTTTGCAGCTAGGGTTTGATGTGATGACCTAGTATTGGCTGACAGGACGATCTACACTTTGAGGTGATTTAGATTTGGCAACCAGAAGAGTTTTTTTTAATACTGTTTCTATCAAGCGTTAGATTCAATATATTACAATATATGACCACATTTACCTTGATACAAATGTATTTTTATTATAAAGGAATTTAATTATTAACTAACCAACTACTGTAATTTGAGTACATGTAGTGGTATAAATACAATGTTCACTAAATTATACTCTGTCTGCGATATCTGTCACACAATGTCAGCTTCAATGTGCCCAGGAGAATGAACAGCCAGCACTCCTGTGGTAGGTACCCAAAGATTTAGCAACATGAGGGGCTCAATATCAACCCAGCATACTTAGATCAATATTCACTTAGGCTTAAGAGGCCAGAATAATTCCACCATGCTGCGCTTTTATCCTTTCACTCTAGGTAAGGGCTGCAACGGGTTGGCCTATTTTTTTTTTGGTAATCAGTAGGAATCATTGATATCTGTGCCTGCACACACGCAAAGAGAACCAATTAGCTAACTAATCCCCACAATACAATATTTTCCTCTCTTCCAACAACAGTCTTATATCTGTGCTAGCACCTGAGAATGTACCAGTGAATACACAGTTGCTAATGCATCACCTATATTTAAAGCAATACATCTTTTCAGCCTTCTTTGTTTTCACAACATGACGTTTACATGTCAATAGCAGGCTAAAGAAAACTCCCCGCCCTAACTCAACTCTACACAACAGAGGGTACATTCACCCTAAAAGGGCAATTCAGAGTAGTTTCACTTTGCTTAATGTGCGCTTTGGTGGCAATTTGAGAATAATTGGTCCATTAAGGCATAAGTTTTTCATAGAATGAGTCATGAATTAGTTTTCCAATCTTTTAAAAAAGTAAAATACAGACTGCTGACATACAGATTCTGCAAATATGTCCTCTGGGTCAGACAGTCATCTAGCGGGTGCTTGGCCTATCCTTGATAGCATGAACCCTTTGCCTTTTAGTAATTGGTAGTGTTTATAGTGTCTTTTTTTTTTTTTACTGAGCCACACAATATTCTCTCCTTCCAGCAAGGAACACTGATTAAAACGATGCCCAAGCTCACAATTCTCTGGTTTTTGCTAATCTTTCACTTTAATTGATTTTTGCACTATCGAGTCCCCTTTTTTTGTTAGTAGAGCCTTCAGCATCTTTACTTAAGCTTTCAGCTCATTCTTATAATTGCCTAATCCAGAAAAGGACTAAACATGTAGTCTGAATTTCTACAATAACACTCCCTTTATTTGAATATTTTAGAATAAATTGAGTTTTGGGCTTCACTGCAATTAACATGCTAACCTAACCTCACACACTTCCTGCTTCTAGCATAAGGCTGGACATTCATTATAATGAGCGACTCTGCGCATAATACTAGTAAATGTATTTCTGAGTGATGGTTAAACCTATGGTCAGACTGCTGTAGGTGTAGGAGGAGGAAGTGAATGAAACCAAGACAGGACTAGTGATGAGGCCAGACCTGTACACTACTAGACCTAGATTTTGGATTGGTCATGGGATCCCCAGTGTCACCCAGCATGGGGTAAGCTCCAAAAGCTAAAGTCAATACCTCTTCTAGAGTCACAGAGGGGAGAGTGGGTGCCAATAATTTGACAATTACTCTGGCTAAAATGTGATGCGTGACCAAACACAACCTCTTCGACACAAGACATTCACCATGTGAGTAATGGTCATGATATATAGGTCAAAAGCAAACAGCCTTAGTTTGGTGGATGCTGACCATTCTCTGTGGGGGCCCTGTAAGGAACTCAGGCCTGGGGGAAATTGAGCCAGCATGGACTCTCTTATCTTTCCCAGTCCGCTTGACCCCCTCCACACAACAACCAAATGAAATCTGTTGGGGGTAGAGAGTGGGGGCTGCAGTGATAAGAGCTCAAACACATCACTACTATTTTGCCCATGAAACTAACTTTGAAGCAGTGAAACCCTCATTGACCAATGTTTCCCCAATTTCATTCATCTCGACTACTCTTGGGTGTATTTAATCCTTCTCTGTAAATTTGACTATTGAGTGCTTGAAATCTACAACTACACTTTCTAATGGCACGTTTCTACCAAGCAGTCCAGTTCAGTTCGTTACACATTAGAACAGTTATTTTTTGCGTTTCCATTTGCAAAAGTTGTGGATGGTACCGACAGAACCACTCCATTTTTGGTACTTCCTCGGTCAAGGTTCCAAGTGAGCTGAGCTGATACTACAAGGTGGAGTTAAACAATGCAGACCACTGATTGGTCAAAGAGAATCGTCACTAACGCGACATCCTGCACAAACCCGTGATTTTTAAATAGCCAAGCAACCGGCAATAGCGACGGCAATTTTTAATTCACTCGACACAGATTTTAAAAAATGGCAGCTCACACAACAACACCGTACACTACGCTGTACAATTGACGAAGTGCAGATATTCCGCGGTTTGGTGCCCGCAATGTCCTAATACAACCATAGATATTAAAGGGACAACTGCTTTGATAGAAACAGTATTAAAAAAAAAACTCTTCTGGTTGCCAAATCTAAATCACCTCAAGGTGTAGATCGTCATGTCAGCCAATACTAGGTCATCACATCAAACCCTAGCTGCAAAGACTTGTTTGATTAATCATGCAAGATGTGTTCTTCAGTTCTGCAAATTGGTGTGGAGTTCCAGGCACTTGGACATACCGTGATGTCACATGAGAGTTGTAAGGGACATCTGGTATTCAGTCAATCACATGATTCACGTGAATCAAGGTGTGAATCATGTTAAGGCACTTAGGAATGGATGTCAGGATGATGATATAGCCATAGTATGTTGGTAGCCTAAAAGATTGCCACAGTGTCTGTTTTGGTTCTACAACTCCTTTTTAAGATGGAAATTGCCATATTACACATAATAGCTTCAAGTAAAATAGGAAAAGAAGAAGTGCTTTGAGGAGACTAGCATGGTTGAATTAATGTTTTTGGTTTGACTGAATGTGTGTGTAACTCCTGGGTTCTACAGAGTGCACTCCCTATCTGTTTATAGTGAAATGAAGGTCATTCTGTGTTTGAGCTCTGGATCTCGACCAAGGTTGTGGAGCCAAATCTTTCAACAACTTTCCCTCCTCCATTGTTTACAAAGGTGTTTCATGTAGAAGGGTTGACCATCTCGCTTATGCTTTGTTATCGGCTGCGTTCTTAATCAAACACCACACAGAGGATTGCAGTCTTGCCAATCAAAAGCATTTATCATCTTGGGACTATGAACATGCTTAGCACATTTCATGGCAATGCATAAATCGATTTGGTTTACAATGGGGACATTTTAGGCTGATGGTCAAGCTATAGGAAAGAACAGGGGGTTATGGTCACTGAAAGTATTACAATATCCTTTTCTGGGGACAATCAAATGCCAAATTCATGGTGAAAACATCACCAATGGGAAATTTTTAGCCTGATGGTCAAGTCAATCACATGATTCACTTGAATCAAGGTGTGCATCACGTTAAGGCACTTAGAAATGGATCACCAGACAGTCAGCAGTCGATTTAAGCTAAATCAATTTAAGCCAAATGAGCTTCACAGTTCCTCTAAGGGCATCGTGATGGGCAAAACTGAAATTGTCTAAATATTGTAGATTTGTGACATCACAAATGTACAGAAATCCTGACAGCTTGTTACAAACGCACAGTTTCTGAATACGGGCTGTGTTAATTAATCTGTGGATTGAGTGTTTTGATACTTTCACAGTATTTATATATCACTTAAACCTGCTTTATAATATAAAAGACATGAAAATCTCACTTTTTACAATATAGGACCTTTAACTATCAGACTGCTCAACCAGTGCTTGTGAAATTACAAATAAATTACACCAAAATGAGCTTCACAGTTCCTCTGAGGGCATCCTGAGGTCAAACTGTGCAGGTTAGTTAGGTGAACACACCTTCTTGGCTTCTCTCAAAAGGTACACTGCTACCAGCTGAATGCTAACATCATGCTTGTTGGTTATGATTCATACCGGTACATTGAACCTACCTTCAACATCTAACGTTACCCTGCAACTCTAGCTAATGTCAGTAATTCCAAACACTGTAAGTGGGTGAACACTACTTAAAACAGTACTATTAACATCACCAGACAGTCAGCAGTGGATTTAAGCTAACACTAGCTTAAGAGCTGCACAGACTAGCCGGCTACAAGCACCTGGACTGGGCTAACAAGCTAAGCCACCATCGTTACACTGCAATAACACACTGGCTGCAAACATGAACCGGTCTGCAACGCTGCACTATATATAAAACTGATGCTAGCAACTAATCCTGTATATCTAATGAAGTGCAGCAACATAATAAGATGCGTTCAGGTGTCTGTCATACTCACCATGGTGATGCAGTGCAGCTGCAGAAACAGACTCTACTCCGACGACAACACTGAGCACCCAGAGTCGGAAATCAAGCGGCGAGGAGCACATAAGCCCTTCTTAGCGATGGTTGTGCACACAAATGAGGGTGTTTATCATTCAAATTGTCACCGTATCCTTTGCAAAGATGGGTTTCATCGTCAAAAACACCAATCAATGGATTCAACCTCCCAAAGCTCCACCAAGTATTTTGCAACTGCAGTAGAGGTCACGCTAAAACTCTGGGTAAAGAAGCTGTCTTCACATGTGCCTGTACACAAAGAGTACAATAAAATTATTTATATAAATGGTACTCTCACACATTTAAATAGATTTGTAATTATAAAGCATACTGAGCGTACACGTGTGCCTTGTAGTTATACATTTGTTGGAAAAATATTACATAGATGTTGTAATTTTGTACAGGATTATACAAGACAGCTATAAAGTGTGCATGAGGACCGCCGAAACCGGAAGAGCGCTAAAGAGATAGCAGCACACATGACAGTACCTGCATCAGATGTCTGGCAGCTTTACCTGTATAGCACATTTCAGCAACAGGACAATTCAAAGTGCTTTACATTAACATTCAGGAACATTAAGACATAGTTAAAACAGCTATAAAAACAATAAATATTAGAAAATAAAAATAAAAGCTATGATACAAGCTA
>CAKALG010021227.1:0-28006 GCA_916700815.1 Helicolenus hilgendorfi
GAAGTAACAAAGGTTCAAAGGTAGCTACACCCACCCTAGTCCTCTACAGAGCTGCATATCCTTCTATGAAAGTCTAACTAACAAGCTAACGTTACTACATACAGTTACATGAGTTGCACAAATCACACATTAAACATGTTACAACGAAGACACTACATGTGTTTTCTTGATTTGATGCATAGAAATTAACCTAAATAAAGTTTAAAGGCTGCATGTTTACCAGGTAGCATGTTAGCTAGATAAGACTTCATATATATATAGCTACTTAACCCACAAAAACAAACCTAACTATAACATAAACCATAAGTAACGTTATCTACTATTCTGACTGCAAAAGCGAGCACCATTTTATTCAATATATTGAATATCCGACGGCTTCAGTTATATATTTATGTAACAAGAGAATGTAACGTTAGCTTCAGGATGCTAACAAGCAGCTCTCTCTTTCTTTAGCCATCGTTTCTCGAATCTCGTTTGTTCAAAACACGGAGATAAATGACTTCAAACTTAAACATAACCTCATACTCACAAATGAATCCAGTAATAAGTGTGTGGTTGACAGTTAGTATTGTCTTTGACAGCTCGACAGCTCGACAACACCAGCTGCAGCAGCAGCAGCCCTGCCTGGTCATGTGATTAGCATTCAGTTGGTAAGAGAAGAGAGGAGGGACAAACCACACCAAACACACGGAGACAGACTGGGACAGACCTATCACAACAAATATTTTTTTCTATTTTGGAGGGGATGTACTATGGTTTTAATGGTGGTTGACAGCAAAGCATATTAGGTGCATTACTGCCATCTTCTACTTCAGGATGTGGACCAGAAGTTAAAGGTCCCATATTATGCTCATTTTCAGGTTCATACTTGTATTCTGTGTTTCTACTAGAACATGTTTACATGCTGTAATGTTCAAAACAAAACTTTATTCTCCTCATACTGTCTGCCTGAATATGCATGTATTTACCCTCTGTCTGAAACGCTCCGTTTTAGCGCATTTTGACGGAATTGCAACAGAATTGCGTTGCCAGGCAACAGCTTGGTCCATGTGTATTTCCTGTCAGCTGATGTCATTCACATATACACTGCAACCACGAAATAAACTGGGACACATTTAGAATGTTTATGTTTAAAATTGTGTCAAGGGTCTAAATATTGTATATTTGTGACATCACGAATGGGCAGAAATCCTGACAGCTTGTTTCAAATGCAGTGTCTGAATACGGGCTGTGTGTATTTCCCTTTGGATTGGGTGTTGGATACTTTCACAGTATTTATATAGGACTTAAGCCTGCTTTATAATAAAAAAACATGAAAATCTCACTTTTTTATAATATCGGACCTTTAAATTATACCTAATAATCCTTACATTAATTATTATAGCCTCCTCCCATGCTTTTGGCATGCCTCCCTCCCCAGACCCTGATATAAAGAACCAAAAGTTAGCTTAAAGCCTAATCTTTAAGATCTCTCAACATTATGTAAAAACTATTTTCTGATTTACATACATCTACATGCATCTTTTAATTTATTTCTAAACTGAATGGCAAATTGACTTGGTGATAAGATAAGATAAGATAAGATATTCCTTTATTAGTCCCGCAGTGGGGAAATTTGCAGTGTACAGCAGCAAAGGGGATAGTGCAAAAAACAAGATGCATTAGCAAACACAGTAAAAAAAAAAGAGCTAAACAGTGTAAGTGTAACAAAATATGAACCATTTAAATAGAAGTAAGTATAAAAGTAGGAGCAGTATATACAGTATTGACAATAAACACACTATTAACAAAATTGCACAAGTGGAAAATGATATTGCACAGTGAGAATGAAATGAAATTCCACCTGAAAATATTGCACCGTATGAATTACACCTGAGTAGTAATAATGATAATGATATTGCACAGCATGTCATTATACAGTATAGAGCAGTTATTGTCAGTTTTTGGTGTGTAAGTGTAAGTGGTCTACTGGGAGCAGCAACACCTGCTGCTGCTGCAGCTGGTGTTGTTGTTGTCGAGCTGTCAAAGACAATACTAACTGTCAACCACACACTTATTACTGGATTAATTTGTGAGTATAACGTTATGTATAAGTTTGTGGAGTCTGACAGCTGCAGGAAGGAAGGACTTGCGGTAGCGCTCCTTCACACACTTTGGGTGTGATAACCCTATAAACTACTCCTATCCAATGCTCCTGGATGTTGTCTCTCTTATTTCTCCTCTCCTTCTTCCTTCTGCAGTATGAAACAGTATCTGAATAAATGGTTTCATCATTATTTCAGATTCACCCCTGTCTGTAGCCTACTTGGGGCCTACTACTTCTGCTTCAGACTCAAACACCGGGTACTCCTTCTGTTACCGCCCTCTTACTCATACTCCACACTTCTGCTATTGAGGCAGTCCTCCCAAATTCACTTAGCTTGTCTTATTGTTGTTCCCTCTACTGCCTTGGCTCGCTTGTATGCAACTAAATGATCCAATTTCAGACATACCAACTCTATGTCCTCTAAGAGAGCATCTACCACTTCACCATTTACATCACGTGTGTCAACTATAGGTCACCTACCCCAAATTGAATATTGGGAATTAAAATCTCCACACCCTTTCACCCTGTGTCTATCCTGATGTCTTTAACTTCCAGCAACTTTTCCAACTCTAACCTTCTACATATAGGCCTATTATAATAATTAATGATCACCATTTCCCTATACCACAACAAATTCCTGACCTTCACCTTTTCCCGGTAGTCTATGAGGTAACAAGTGTAGCACACCCACCATTCCCCTCCTTACAAAAATCCAAGTAAGGTTTATTAAGGTGTATTAATGGTTCTTGACTGGATTTTGTCTGAAGAATGTATCTAAACTCTTCCCAAGTCAGGCCAAGATGGTGAGCTGCTGCTTTTACTTTCACTGTACTGTAACTAAATCATTTGAGTTTTAGACACTGGTCACTAGATTTTCTTTTCTGATATTAAATTCTCATTTATTACCTGGTTGGTGTTATTTATTACAACTTGCATAAGTCATTTTTCTCTCCACTTTCTTCCTTTTATATTTCCATTTTCCGTGTGAGTACCTCTCCTCGCCTGTAGGCGGCGCTGTGAGTCTCTCCACGCGTTGAAGCAACACCTCTCTGCTTCTTCTCCAACACTTCCTATATCCATGATTCCCTCCATAACTCACCTGGTTACCAGGAATCTCACAACAGCCTATAAGTAGGTAACATTTTCCTGATTCTGACCGTCTGCGGTATTGTTTATGTCCTCTCCTTGACTAAATCACTTTCCTCCATCTTTCCTTTCACCTTTAACTTCTGTCTCTCTCTGGTTCATCCAGGAAGTAGTTTCCTCACCTGCTGAGGAGGTCACAACACTGGACCACAATGTGAATGTAAGTAGCCTATATATCATTTGGCGTGTGTCTTTGTGTTTCTTCTTGTACTTTATGTGGTTGATTCTGCTTTTGTTTGCCGTTTAGGTCTATGAGTGAACTAAATGGCTTTCAGTCACTTTGAAACATAAACACAAGCAGGTCATGCTAAACTAAAGTTTGTCCTGATTCCTGACTGTATATCTTGTGACTGTATATAAAGATATATAGTTTACCATTGACTGCATATAAAGATATATATAGTTTACCATTGACTGTATATAAAGATATATATAGTTTACCATTGACTGCATATAAAGATATATATAGTCTACCATTGACTGTATATAAAGATATATAGTCTACCATTGACTGTATATAAAGATATCTAGTCTATCATTGACTGTATATAAAGATATATAGTTTACCATTGACTGTATATAGAGATAAATAGTCTACCAGTGACTGCATATAAAGATATAAAGTCTACCTATGACTATATATAAAGATATATATAGTCTACCAATGACTGCACGCAAAGATATATAGTCTACCTATGACTGTATATAAAGATATATAGTTTACCAGTGACTGTATATAAAGATATATACAGTCTATGCTCCTGACTAATGGAGTGTGCGTTTGCTGTAAGTTTAATTATGTTGGCAAATGCAAGGTTTGTGCGCAAAGCGGAAACTGCCTCTGAGGTTCACCGTGTGTCTGTCGGTTTGGGACAATTTCATATTATTATTAATGCTAATTTGTTGATGAATATGCTGCACTATATGACCTGAGGTGATAAATGCCTTGTATTCCTGCATTATTATGAACCCTGAAGTATGATGTAGATTGGAGAGTGGCCCTGTCAAAATGTAGTAATGTAATAGTTTTCAATCCAATTTATTTCAGGTTAATGTTATTTTTATATAGCGTCAAATCATAACAGAAGTTATCTCAAGACGCTTTTCATATAGAGCAGGTCTAGACCATACTCTATAATTTAGAGATCCCCATGAGCATGCATTCTTATGCGACAATGGTAAGGAAAAACTCCCCTTTAGCGGGTAGAAACCTTGGGCAGAACCCGGCTCTGGGTGGGCGGCCAGCTGCCTCGACCAGTTTGGAAGTTTTAAGACCTTCCACTAATTCAGCTTCAATTTATTGTTTTATAAACTTCATATTTTAGCCTAAAGCTCAGTTTGTGGGGCTCTGTTGTAAAACACAATTATGATGCCATGTGTAGTTTGTGTGCTTGAGCCCTGAGGTCAATGGGGACCCAAAGCTCATTTATGCCCCGAGACCCCCTAGTTAGTCAGTGATGGGCAAATTAATGTATAATAATTGGTTGGACTGTCTCAGACGTTCTCAATCTTGGGGGTCAGGACCATAAATCTGAAGATGATTGAATGTAAAAGTATTTCTGTTATGTAAAATTATGTTTTTCTGACTTTGCTTTTGAATTGTAAAATCCTGGATAATTTTTACCTTTTCAGGACTATAAAACTCCTTGAACTGAAACAATATAAGAGGAAATACCACATCCAAATTAAGGACATAACCTGTAACAAGCGAGTCTGCTTCATTTTGAGGGCACATAAATATCACATAAATATAGGCTATATATATTCATGTTCATCCTGTGCAGATAATGTGCGTATTTCCTGCTTACTGGTTTATCAGTCAATCCACTGAAGCATTATCGCTGCAGTTGAAAGTTGTGTGTGCGCTTCAGTGGATCTTCTCGACCATGAAGTCTCCATCTCTAACTCACATGCTTGATGAATAATTTGCATATTGATCAGCCCTGTGTGCAGCTGCTCTGGTGGAATGAGCCCAATTAAAGTGAGTAGAGGATACCTGACTCTATCTGCTGTAGTGAATTGCATTAATCCTTCTAGACGGGGCTAAGGCAGAGGGACTGCTTTGTTGGACTACACACTAATTAGACCTGTTGGCTTGGATTAAACAGTTTAATAGACTTTAATGGTGCACTAAAGGCATGAATTACTGCAACTAAAGCAAACCATCCATTTTTTTACCACTGCGTTTTATTGTCCAACAAAAACATTGGTGGTTGACTTTAAGGCAAAGGTAGCGTTTTAATTTACAACATTAGGGTTAAATCAACTTAATCCATGCAATAATAGAAAAATAATTAATGACATTTTTTATTTGCGGTGGTATTCATTATATTTTTACATGAGTAGAAAAGAATGAAACACAAATCAATCAATGAATGGATTTCCTCTACAAAGCTGTAAACGTTTTTCACTGATCATATTTCCAGCTTGTACTGTATACTGAGAGCGTGTGCTGCTTCACAGAGGCAACATCACAAAAGCCAGTAGACTAATGCTCTCATTCTTGGACTTATTTTGACATAAGTAAGCCTAATTAACGGAATAAATACTAAATAAGTCTAATAATAATAATGAAAAGTTCAACATATGGCAACTGTAATGGAAAATTACATTGTATGTAATGATGTCTCTTAATGCAACAGTGGGAAGTTACTGTCTGTGTGCTCTTTGTCTCATATAGTGGGAAAGTACTGAGTGTTTACTTTTACTGGGACACTGTCTGAGTAAAACAACTCCTTATCTGTGTTAAACAACTCCGTTTTTCACAGTCCCTGTTGTAAATTTCTATATGATCACATTGTAATAATCACCTGGAGTGCACTCTTCTGCAGACTTTGTGTGACTCTGCATAACCAGCTCCTCTTCTTGCAAGAATAAAATACAACAAAGACATTTCATCTGTTTGAGATCCTTATTTCAACGTTCATTATTAGGACTCATCTTGGAATATTGACAGAATTTCCATTACACAACGTACTCTTATATGAAACCCATATTTACAGCGATATTTGGAGGACAATTACGCACAAGCTCTCCAAAGAAACAGACAACAGATACATGTTTTGTTGTTGTTGTCTGTGGCACAAAAGATTAAATGATGTAAATTATTTTTTATCATTTTTAATAATTCATTATGGTCACTTCATTTACACATTTATTTGTTTACAACACAGCAGTACACACACACATACCAGACTTTATTCTAAACTACTCTCCCTCCTCCACTAAATCCTCCTCTGGTGCGAACCTTTTGCCCGGGTGTTGTCGCTTCTCCTCGGCGTGACTCTTGTTAATGTTGTCTAAAAAGTCGAGCAGCAAACTGGTCTTGCTGCAGCTCGTAGGGTCCAAAACATCACATGGACTGTTCGTGCCTAAATCCGGACTGGAGTTATCCCAAAACCGTTTTCCAGGGTGCTGACGCTTTTCCAATCCAGCGAGGTCTTCTTCATCTCCATCCACATCCCAGTCATCATCATCCTCATCCTCCTCCTCGTCCTGATGGCGCTTACCTGGATGCTGGCGTTTGCTGTGCAGCAACACATAGCGCTTCTTTCCAGGATGCTGTCGTTTGGAAAGTTCACTCAGGAGCATCACAGGGTTTTCAGTTTCCATCGTGAAGCGTTTTCCCGGGTGCTGCCTTTTCTGCAGCTGCATGAACGAGTGCATTTCATCTTCGCGTTTGCCCGGGTGTTGTCTCTTTTGAAGGTCCAAGTACTGCTGCTGCTCGTCCTCGCCTTCTTCTCTCCTCCCAGGATGCTGGCGCTTCTCCAAGTCATCGCTGTATCTCTTACCGGGATGCTGTCGTTTTGTCACCCATTCTGTCTGAAAGGAAGATCCCTCTGGAGAGAGAGGAAGACAATATTTAAGATTACTTCAAGTGTAGCCACTTTACTACAAAAAATGCGTTTTCCATATTCCACATTCCAGATTTCACATTCCAGATTCCAGTTTCAAGATTCCTTTATTTGTCATTTTTATGCTCCACATAAAAAAGGAAATTGTGTGTCTTACATCCACCACTCAGATATTCAGTGCAAAACAAATTGGTGAAAACTATAAAGTAATTAACTAATAATTAAGAGCACTAATAAATAAGCACGCTAAAAATAGAATATAATAAATAGTTACAATTTAAAAATTAAAAATATTATTAAAGGAACAGTACATGTTGTCTGGTGCTGTGCGTAAAATGCGCACAAACGAGTGCAGTTGAGTGGTTCATATTCCTTGCGTCATATTGAGTTGGAGGAAGATTAGCTGCCATTTAAGAAATGTTTTAAAACAAACATTATGATTTATTATAATTATATAAACACTCGTATGCGTTAAGCTCAAAACTGCTTGGAACATGTTGTCACTTCAGTTAAAGTCTTTCAGTTTAAAACGTGAGACAAATAGTCCAGATATCAATGTCATGATAGTGGGCAATTGAATTTTTGGACATTTACAACTGAAAATTAAACATTTTTAATATACTTTGTCAATTATTTTGCATTAAATCAGTCTGTAAAGTTTATCTAACACATGCATTTTACGCACCGTTTCTGCCGTCTTCCTCCTGCATCTTTTTGAGGATGGACCTTAACAGGAGACTCTCTGCTCTCTGCAGGATGATGTCGTCTATGGTCCTCCTCCCGTCCATCTCGTCCTCAGCAGGGATGTCCTGTCCTCCAGACTCGGTCAGGTTGCAGACCACGAGAGAAGCCAGGATGAGCAGACATGTCGACTTCATGGTAATGTAGTTGGCCGCCTGTCTGGTAAAGAAATAGATTATGGTCGATGGGGAAATATAGAAGAGATGAAATCAATGTACGTGCTAGGTGAACTTTCTAAACATAACAAAATAAGTTATTTGAACCGAAGCCTTACTTTTCTGCAAAAACAGTCAGTCACAGAGATCATTTGTCCAGTGCAACTTGTTTCAACTTCTTAAAAGCAATTTTCTTTAAAACTGCCCAGTTTTTTGTTTGCTTTGTTGTTGTTGTTTTTTATAACTCTACTCTTTCTTTTTGTCATTATTATTTTTGTTATTTCTTTTCTTGGTTTTGTTTTGGTTTTGAACGTTGAAGTAGTTTTCTCTCTAGTGTACTTGATGGGTTTGTCTGTAAAGCTCATCTACTTAAAAGTTGGTTTATAGACTGTTGTAATTACAAACAATGGATTGTATATATGAAAACAGCCTTGAAAAAATAAAGTGTAAAAAAATAAAATTAAAATAAAACTGTCCAGTTACAAGTTCTTATAAAATTCTAAAACAAGTCAATCTGCAGAGGAGAAAAAAAGGATTAATTTCACTGCAGCAGCATTTTAAGAAAAGATGTAAACTGAACGTCTAAAAACCTACGAAATAAATTTGAATATGGCCTAATATATTATACCTCTTCAGATATGATGAAGCAGTTGCACCAACACAAAAGATAGACATATTTTCTGAAGTGCGCCAGACTCACCTGGGAAGTGTCCAAAGTGTCTGTTGAGCGCGCGCAGTGCTGATGGGTAGATGCTCTCAGCCTCGCGCAGCAGGTTGGTGACCAAGTAAAGACCAAGTCTGGAGGTATGAGCAGATAACTTCCCAGTCTCAGCCTTTATACTCAGCGGTCACTGTCGTCACACCAACGCTGGAGTCATTTCTCAGGATCCCTCGTCCACGCTGATGTCACCAAGTCGTGCGCAACTGGATGTGGAGAACCATCTCTGCCCAATCAGTCATTTGAAAAACAAATAAACGCCCGAGATAACACTTTAGATGACTGGATGAGACCAATTCAGTCGTAAAAATTGTGAATTGTTGACCACACAAATAATTTATTCATACTAAATTTTCTAATCCAAGTTGAATAATCTTTAATTTGGCGTTGATAAATATTTCATTTATTCATTTTTGTTTTATTTTTATTTTTTTTTAGGGCTGCAGAGAGATGCATTCCTATTTTTCATAAATCCCCTCAGGTCCCAGGACTCAGGAGGGAAGAGCTGAATCCATCTGGTTCTTCTGAGCACAAATAATGCACTTTCTGGTCACTATGCAACAGGCCTGAATGTATCAGTGGCTCATCTAACAAGTTTTACATGGAGTGGGAGCTTTAGAGATTTTGACTTGGTATGTTAAATTATAAAGCAACCAATATGTGGTGACCTCTGGAGCCAGTTTTAATGCTTATTAATGCAATTTGTCAAATTCAGTGATTAAAAGTAACAGTACATTTACTCAAGTACTGTTTAAATACAAATTAACTTATACTTGGATATTTCCATTTTCTTGTACTTTATACTTCTACTCCACTACAACACTGTACTTTTTACTGCATTACATTTATCTGACAGCTGGAGTTACTGGGTATACACAATTAGAGCGTAAATGATTGAATGATCAATTATTCAATTATTAAATTATCAGAAAATCTATCCACAATTAGTTGATAATTTATTGATCATATTAGGGTTGCAACTATAGATTATTTTCATCGTCAATTAATCTGTTCATTACATTCTCAATTATTTACTCTTACTCTAGATTATAACGTAACATTTCATGGTTTCTGCTTCTCGAATGTGAGAGTTTGCTGTTTTTCCTTGTCCTGGTTATGATGGAGTATTTTTTTTACAATGTGACACTGATACTTTTACTTAAGTAAAGGACTTCTTCCACCACAGCTAAAATGTGGTTATATGGGGTTAATGACTAGTTCACCTGCAGTATCTCTGCAGATGAAGAAAGGTTGTGCAATAAACAAAAACCCAATCATGACAATAGAACATTTGCACAGCAGACATTTTGACTTTTCATAGTAGGAAAAACAGGTGAAACTAATTTCGCTCAGTTCCATCAAGTGTCCCAAGTGCGGCCGTTTTTAATGTCATCAGTTACACCTGCTGCTTTTATGACAAGCCAAAATGTCTGCTTTGAAAAAGCTCTAATTCTAGGGACAGGTGTTGCAAATTGGCATCCGCTATAAGCACTATGATACTTGCATCAGATAGCTGTTTTTAAGTTGTCTATGTACATTGTATTGGCCCCTATTATATAAACCATGAAGAAGAAGAATTTAAACAACATGGAACAACCCTTTTTTTCATTATTATTATTATTATTATTAACCATCTCTGGAGATTGCTCTGATGTGATTTGCTGAGGTTTAACGATGCAGATGTCTGCTGTCTAACATCTGTCTCCAACTGTCTTTTACTACACAGAAAGAAGTGTGTCAGTAGCCACAGAAACGCACATGGATCACACGGAAATGGATGTAAACGCACAGCGTTGGTCTCAGCTGGACGTCAGGTCAGTGGTGGTTGATGAGTTCACTTGAGTGTTGTGACTGAGCTGGTCTCGGTCATGAGTACTGGTGCAAACCCCTTTTTACAGACAGTTGGCAGGTTACTTTCAAAGAAGTTCTCAATTAAACTGTTGGCAACAGTAGCTGTGGACGCAACTGTCTGGAAAATAAGTATTTTTAGGAGATTTGGCCCTCATTAACCATATGTTGTTGAGCACTACTGAATTAAAGTATGAGACTTCTCGAACCAAAACTACCTGTATGAATCTATCTGTAGGTCTATCATTATGCAGAATCAAATCACTCCACCGTCTGGAGGAACTCATTCATACTCTCACTCAGTCAGTGGGGAAGTTCGGCGTGAATTGAATTGGCCGTGTAATGCTATAATTACTCGCTTTCATGTCAAATACGTAAGCGGGTTTTAGATTCCTGCAGAGCCTGCAGTCAAAAACTTCAGTATCATGGTGGAAAACATGAGGCACAGTGTGCTTTATGACATATTTATATTGAATAGTATCATATATCTTTGGCTACAGACCGTTTCAATGGAATTGCATTGCTAGGCATCAGCTTGGGTCCGTATTTACTTCCTGGCAGCTTATATCGTTCACATACACTGCAACAGGAAATAAACTGGGACACATTCGGAGTGTTTACCTTTATAACTGTGAAATGGTCTATAATAAGATATGTCTTATTTTCCTTTGTGAGGAAACGTAGCAAACATTTCTCTCTGATGTTGAAATGAAAATGGAATTGGATCAATATTGTAACAGAAGGTGAGGTTTGAGTATTAACATTTTAGTGCAGATAAAAAAGATTTTTGTAAATATAGAGTGTTTTAATTTAATTTTTCTCTACACATTATTAGTTATGTAATTAATGTCATCTGAAGGAAAAAAAACTGATTATTATTATTTTAGGAAAGTTACAGTTAACTTGCATATTGTGTAAAACGTATATAGACAGAGCATATGAGGAAGTCTGTTTCTGTCTCCTTCAAAATGACTGACCAAGTCTAGCCCCCTGATAGTGTGTTATATTTTAAATTAGAACCCATGTCAAACATGTTATCCATCTATTCTATTTTATCTATTTTAACTGCATAGGCCGCAATTGGGTGCTTTTACTACATACGTTGGTATTTTTAAAATGCAGTAATTACAACAGAAACAGAAACCAATGATATGAAGTTATTAGCAACAAATTGATTGAAAAATTGGAATGATAGAATAAAGCACCTGTGAGATATGACAAAAAGTATACCTCTCAGTTGGTAGGATGAGGGTTAAACTCAGTTACAGTGTGAAGGAGGAAGAATAATCCCCCCGTGAGCCTAAAGACCACTCTCTGTCTGGTTGTGATTTCTTTCTGCGCTGCGTTGTTTCAAATGAACACAGAAAGTGACAGCGGCACAATTGAGACACATCTGATCTGTATGTGAATCCACCTCTTTTCGTCCGTCATGTATGTCCCTTCCTTCCTATTAGGCCAAACGACATGCTCAAAGGAGCCAATTAATCAACCAAGAGAATGTATGTGTGTTGGATATTAAACATGGCGTATTGATACTGAAGATGTAGAACAATTTAAGCAGATGTAATGATTTCTGCAGGTGTAGCAGCATTTAGGTTTAGCTTTATCGCTTTAAGGCTGTGATTACAATACGCCCTCCTTTCTCTTGATTGACTCTCCCTCATGCTGCACAAAAAAAAACAAAGCTCGCTATCAGCGTCTTTCAGAGGTGGGAAATCATAACAATTAGTATTCCGGTCAGGATTATGTACCTCATGTACTGAGGAAGAGGACAGGTTAAGTATACACCCTGTGCGGTGGGAGAAAATAATAAGACTCATTAGCCTCCGTCCTCTGTTTACTCTCGCTGGTGTTAATTATATATCTTTTTAAATTCTTGGTGAACTTCTTCAGTGTGTGAAGGAAGTTTCTGCAGAGCATGTCATCCTGTACGTGTACCCACATTAATGCTGTACTCATCTTGAGCAGGTTACAATAAGTCTGACTGTCTCCCCAGTGTGCCGCTCATGAGACTGAAACATTTTCCTCAGTAACTTGGCGCTTAATGATCCCTGCAGTCTGTAGTGTAATCCTCGCTCTCTCAGTGCTGGAAAGTCAAAGGCAGTTGTGGTGAAAAAATGCCTTCAAAGAAAAAATAAACCCACCACAGTATAATACCACCATGAACATCACACTCACACACACACACACACACACACACACACACACACACACACACACACACACACACACACACACGCACACACACAACCAGTGAACTAGACAGATGATGAGATGATGCATGTTTAGATATTTGACTGCAGATGAAACTTTAATGTTTCCAGAGAGCAAACTGGTTCTCACGCAGCAACAAAAATAAGACAAAGAATTTACATTATTGTATCCTGGCTCAATTCATCTCCAGTGACATCATTCACATTCAATATCAGTCAGGTGTTGACTGGGATTTCCTCAATGTGATCTGAATTTGGTTCATGATGTGTATTTTTTGTGGCTCACTGAAGAAGGACGAGGGTGAAAATAATGTGCTGCAGATGAGCTAAATCCTGTAAAACAGACCTGTCTGATCCTCATCACAGACATTGTTGATATTTAAACCTGCATTAACAATTGTTTTTGTGCTAACTTTATAAAGTTGATGTGGTGAATGTGTTAGCAAACAGTTGCTTATTTACACATTCAGCAGAAAAGGAGCAATATGATCATTCATTTGGAGTTGTGTTTCTGTTATGTCCAATATTAACTCTCCTTTTAGCCACCAAAGTAGTTAGTGGTAGTTCGTTGCTAGCTTTGCCTGTCTGTCATTTGGTGCTGACTAGATAGTGTACAGTGGGTTTTAAGAGTTTTTTCTCTGAAAAGAGCTGCCTGCTGGTGACCGTCCTGCTAAAGAAAACTCCAAAATCAGTTGTTTCATCGAGTGCCCCATAGAGCTTTTTTACATTCAGCTGATAAAGCTCTCCAGCGGTGGTAGTAATTATGACACTGATTATAACGTTATCATAGAGCAGTGGTAATGCAATGTGAATTTCGGGATTCATGTTTTGACATCGGAATCTTTTTCACGTGGAAAAGTAAACAAATCGTCTCTTTATACATCCATGGTAGCAGCAGTGTTCACTCAGACAGAATCTGTAGGGTTACAGAATGGACAGATATTTGACAGGGACAAAAAGACAAAGTTTGAGAACCACTGTTATAGAGCGACAAAAGTCTGCGTTTAGGGAGGCGGTCTGGGTGGCTGGATGGGTTAACGAAATGTTGAACTTCAACATGTGAGACAGCTGTTCATTCAGGTTAGGGAATGATTGTGATCATGGTCTACGTTGTTTGACTGAAAGAAGTACTTATTTTAACTAAAACCATGATCTTTCAATGAACTGAAAGATGCTCAAACGCTCTGCTGAGCTGATGGGATCCGCAAAGACGTGATAATTATCCATGGCTTCATCACCAAGAGTGATCTTGATCTATCACATTACATATAGTCACCTGACCCGTTGTCAATATAAAATTATTTATTATAGCAGGTTTAAATGAACAATGATGTGGTCATAGGGTAGGTTCAGGTTAATTTATTTGTACCCATCGTGACACACAAATTTTACAAACATGATAAAAAAAATACTCAAGGCTCCACTGATCACTAAAACCACTAAAATACAATGAATAAATATGAATAAATAAATAGATAAGCAAGCGTTTCTTCTATAGCATCTGTACAGTGTCGCTACAACTTGTTCATCTGAGTGAACAAAGCTATTTTTATACCACTTTGCTCTACACCTTGGGACACTAAACCTCCGTCTAGAAGGAAGAAGCTGAAATTCACTGTGCAAAGGGTGGGAGGGTGGGAGTCATCATTTAAAATGGAGCCGCTGTAACTGTCTGGTGTACAGGGACCCTGGGTTAAGATGTGACTCACCAATCAGCCTACTCAACCATTTTACAATCTGATTCAGAGAATTTGTCTTTTTTAAAGATAAGTTTCCAAGACCACCACAGAAAAAGACAAGATTGATTCAATAAAAGCACACAATGTGGAAATAGGCCAGTTTCCTCAAGCAAAACAGATGCCGGTGCCCCTTTTTGCACATGGCTTCACAATTAGCTTCAAAGTTCAGTTTTGAGTCAGTAAATGTCCCAAGATATATATAAGTTCAAAAAGTTAACGTGATATTCGTGATATAATGCAAATTCGTTTTAACAGCACTAATTTCTTTAAATTTCAATCTTCCGTAGGTTGTAGCGGGCACAGTTTTGAGCTAGAGTGAAGCTACTGGCATCATATGAAACTAGAAAACCGAAGGAATCCATTGGCACAATGGCCTACCAGTGTGTCACAAAGGAGGTTAAATAACGCTCCAAACTCAAAGGGGTCTCTTGACCTCTGACCTGAAGATATGTGAATGAAGAGTCTCCCCTTTACAGACATGCCCACCTTATGATAATCACATGCAGTTTGGGGGCAAGTCATAGTCAAGTCAACACACTGACACACTGACAGCTGTTATGATTTGAGCATATTTTTTATGCTAAATGCAGTACCTGTGAGGGTTTCTGGACAATATTTGTCACTGTTTTGTGTTGTTAATTGATTTCCAATAATAAATATATACATACATTTGCATAAAGCAAGCATATTTTCCCATTCCCAAGTTGACAGGAGTATTAAAAACTTGACAAATCTCCCTTTAAGGTACATTTTGAGCAGATAAAAAATGTGTGATTAATCACGATTAAATATTTTAATCGATTGACAGTCCTAGTTTGCGCACATTCCACTGTCTGACTCTTTATGGATATGACTTCATGTGTGTGGGCATGTCTTCTACAATCAATTATCACATCTGTGGGTAGCAGGTGGGTTTAGTTATCATGAAGTTTTTACTGTTCAAAAACTGCAGTAAGCCACTGTGGTGAACAATGCCTCTGAGCAGACACATCCTCTCATGACTTACTGCTTAATAATTCTCTAGTGTTTCTCTCAGTGCTTGGAATGAAGGATGTTTTGGTTACACAAAAAAAGATGAGTTCAGCAAAGGAGAGTCAATAAAAAAAGGCTTCACAAAGTTCAGCGAAACTCACTGAAAGAAAGTGTAGAGTGGATCTGTCGACACCTCTGTGTTCAAGGACACTTCAGGGCAAAACAGCCAGAGGTGGCGAGTTAAGAGACAAGACATCGGAGGGGCGTGCAGGAAGTGTAGCGTAGAAGACGGACAGGATGAAGGCAGACACCGGGAAACGAAGCGACGCAAGCAAATAAATAAACAAATGGGAAAAGAGAGTGCGTATGGATGGCGTGATAACCCTGTCCCCCCAAAAGTGACACAGGCCTGACAGAGGTCACTGCGGCAGGGGAAAGAGTGACAGCTTACAGGGTGCGCTGGTGGAGACGGCTGGAAGGAAGTGTGTGTGTGTGTGTGTGTGTGGAGGGGGAATGTGTCACAGGTCAGGAAGACAGACTCAGCTTTAATGGCCAGCTTGTTGGCTTTGTCTTGCATGTTAATATCATGCAAGGAAAAGCTTCTCAGTAGTGATTCTTTCCAGATGAAATATTCATTCAAATGTTCTGGTTCATGGCGGTGCATGATTTGTTTGGAATGAATTTCTCACTTCTGTTTCTCTTTCAATACACGATTTGGGGGATATTTAAAAGACAAATCATACAGTAGACTTTATGTGATATCTTTTTGTTGATAAAATACTACACAGAAGAATGTAAGGTGAACCTGAGGTGAGTGTTTACCCTTTATAGTCTTTGACCTGCAGTGCTTAGTGGGTGTCTAGAGAATTCAAATGATGAGAAAGGAGGTGATGAGGGAAGGGGGGCAATTTGCATCAGGGCAATATATACTCAAAGTAAATATCAAAACGGGTTCTTAAAGGGCTCACACAGTTGGTGATTTTACAGGAGCCCCCTGCAGCTGTTGATAAAAATAACAACACTGTCACAAGACCATGATCCATCACAGTGGGGACAGTCCTGCACACTGCAGCTGCAAAATGGCTGAACATAAGTGATCCCATGCTTGTCACACAACTAACCCTGCAATCCATGGCATGATGTCAACGATGTGATAAATCCAGTGGGCAACTCCGGTTCTGAAAAGTGAAGCCAATGTAGAAGTGCCTCAAGCTTGCATTCTTTCTAATAGCCAGCAGGGGGCAACTCCTCTGGTTGCAAAAAGAAGTCTGATTGTATAGAAGTGAGAAAATTAGCCTACTTCTCACTTGATTTATTACCTCAGTAAACTTTGTAAACATAAGTTTATGGTCTCAATCGCGAGTTTCAAGTCTTCTGCAATACGGCATGATGTTCATTTAGTAAATTATGGTCCCATTTAAAGTAAAATAGACCATCAAGCAGGGTATGCTTTAGGGCGTGGCTACCTTGTGACTTACAGGTAGCTACCACGGTTTTTGTCCGGGTCTGGGAGTTGTCCGTGTTTTCGTATTACATCTTTAACCCTTTCACAGTGTGTTTTCAGTTCATGAAAATTTATGTCCACATTACTGATGATTATTTATCAAAAATCAGATTTTGTGAAAGCACCAACGTCAACCCTACAATATACAGTAGTCTCAATATAAAGGTATTCAGGGTCAAATATATTGTGATATTTGATTTTCACCATATCGCCCATCCTCACAGTAGAATATTCACATTTAGCCTATTTAGGCTTCACATGCATATTTACAAAGATTTTAATCTTCTCTCACAAGTGCCAAATCCAGAAAATAGCAGTCGTGAGTGCCATTAGATATCAGAAAAGTCCTCTCGTGATTTGTTTTGTGCCTAGGATTCTAAAATCAGTAGTCAGACTCTGAAAGCTGGGTTTATTTCTGTTCCCGTATTGAGTAATGCCTTATTTCCTCATTTTTCATCACCCAGAACAGTTAGTGTGAGTCACAATATACACACACATAGACACAAACACACACAGCAGAGAGAGACAGTATTTTGCATTTATTTATTCTCAAATTTCATCTCTGTCTTTAGCTGTGTGTCTGTTGCCCTGAGAATCCCATTATCTCTCAATAACCTGTGAGGCGGCCGTGTGTTTCTTCAGCCGGAGACGGTGATTAGTGCACTACTACCACATGCTACAACTCACTTATCATCACGCTGCCTCTCTCTCCCTCCTTGTCTGTCCTCCCTGGTCTTCGCAGCCCTCCATCACCGTCAGCTAGTGTCTGGGACCGGCCGTAATTGTGCTAGATTGAGCCGATCTCTCAATCTCACGACCGGCTGAAATGGCAGATGTGAGGTTTTAAATATTTCATTCCCTCTGGAGTAATGAAAGGGAAAATATTTCAAGGAGGAAAAAAAGTTCTATAAAGAATCCATAATCAGAGCACTGCAGAAAAAAATCCCCATCTTATCGAGCCATTTTGTCTATAATTGAGTCCTAAAACTGCAATTTTCTTAAAACAAATGGAAAAAAGAGGATTTCAACCCATCACGCTCATAGTGATGAACCCACTGGGAATTATCAGCCAACTCTGGGGTTCCTCTCAGTTATACAGAGCTTTGTTCTTTCAGCTCATTGTTTTGTTTTTTTCGGGCTGCAACTTCAGTGTTCTGGTTCACTCTCACTGCTCTCATAGCATTGTTTTTGGCCGCAGCAGGCAGCTGTTTTCAGTGAAAAAGACAGACTACTACCAAACGGCAGAGTTGGCAACTAGCTAGTTGCTTCAAACAGCAGTTAAAGAGATACTTATTTCCCAAAAACAGAGCTAAAAGGAAAGTACATATTGGACTTACATTCATCAGTTGACAAGTAACACAACTCTAAATGAATGTTGCGCCATATCTACTCACAAGTTACTGTATATCCATATAAACTTGGTGATATTATGTCAGTGTTGTGTTTAAAGTTTGTTTCTGCCAGTAGTGGAAAGTAACTAAATACTCTACTGTACTTAAGTACAATATTTGAAGTACTTCTCTTTCTGTTTTATGATACAGAGTTGTTGTTACACCTAGAGGAAAATAGATAAATAACAAGGATGTGTGGAAACAGGGTATTTTGTGAACACGTGTGCCAACGATTTATCACCAAGCATGACTATGTGCATCCTTTTTTGTCATTTACTGTAACTTCTCGCGTCACTTCTCATGTTTTTTTGTGGCAAAACTTAGTTTGGAGACCAGACATACTCATTGCTCTTGGTGAAAGATCTTGTAGTGTCGCCGATCAGTCATGTAGTGTGAAAACCACAGCGACTTCAAGACTCCCAATTACAAGACAGCAAGTTGTGTAGTATGAAGTTGGCTTAAAGTCCACTACTGGTTTCTGCTGCCCCCAAGTTGCCAAAGAATCTGTTATTGCAGGTTTAAAACAGTGGGCAACCTCTGGGTCTGAGAAGTGAAGCCAATGCAGAAGTGCCTTAAGTCTATGAGAAAATGACCCTACTTCTCACTTGATTTATTACCTCAGTAAACATTGTAAACATGAGTTTATGGTCTCAATCGCTAGTTTCAAGTCTTCCTCAATACAGCATGATGTTCATTTAGTAAATTATGGTCCCATTTAGAGTTAAATAGACCATAAAGCAGGGTATGCTTTAGGGCGTGGCTACCTTGTGACTTACAGGTAGCTACCACGGCGTTGTTCGGTCTGGGAGTTGTCAGTGTTTTCGTTTTACATCTTTAAGCCTGTCACAGTGTGTTTTCAGTTCATGAAAGTTAATTATTACCTTTTTGGTCACCTAAAAATGTCTTGCATTCGGTTGGACTTAGCTCCACCCTCTCGTGTCACTTCACACAAGATGACGACGACCAAAAACGCTGAACTCAAGGCTTCGAAACGGCAGTCCACAAACCAATGGGTGACGTCATGGCGACTACGTCCACTTCTTATATACTGTAATTTCTGAGACCTGCACATTATCTTGTCTAATACTTTGTTTCTATTTTGTTTGCTAGAGAAAAATGTATTACCATAGAGCTCTGACCTGGCATTTATATTCTCAATTGTTAGTCCAGGTTTCAGTGTTTTTAGTCACTGTCTGTACTTAATATCTAACTTCAGAGTTCCAGATAATAAAGAGGTTTTGACTTTCAAACTGTAAAGCACTAAATCACTAGCCTCAGAATATTTTACATGCATCTCAGAGAGATCCGGTCTTTTCAGTCTTTTGTGGTCCTCCGTGGCTGTGTGGGAATGTGTGAGGATGTAACAGGATAGTGATGTGCTACTGGTGTATCACTATCAGCACATGTAGAAAGCTGTAGCTGTGAGGGGTTTGGCCGTCACTTAAAAACCATCCATCTTGTGTAGGTAACCAGGAGGGATCGCAGACCAGACAGAATCCTTCTCTGGTATCCCTCTCTGAACATCCTTCAGCTTAGTTAATCTAATAGGTGGGAACGGTAGGCAGCTGCAAAGCATATTAAAAGTATATTTATCACCAAGTGTAAATGCCACAACATGCAAATTCTGTAATCTTCCTCACCGTCATCTTCTCCTGCGCAGGATGGAGCAGTTATTTATTGCACACACTCTGAAAAATACGTTAGAAACACAGTGAGCCTTTTAAATTTTTCTGTTTAAAGAAATGTAAGAAAGTGTATGTCTGGGAGCTACAGCTGTTATTGTCACATAATCATCTGTCTGTTTTCAGTCATCATGTTGGTGAAATGAGCTGGATGTTCAGGTGAAATGAGCCAATAAAATGGAGCGCTAAATAAGTCCTTGTCGTGCTGAATTTGATTTCACTTAACCCATTTGTGCCCAAAGACTATATTTAGTATGATAAGGAAAAATGCCACAACATTTTTTTCTGATTGGTCAAAAGCCTTGAAATTT
This sequence comes from Helicolenus hilgendorfi, assembly GCA_916700815.1. Lineage (NCBI taxonomy): Eukaryota > Metazoa > Chordata > Actinopteri > Perciformes > Sebastidae > Helicolenus > Helicolenus hilgendorfi. The sequence continues at coordinate 20,361 of CAKALG010021227.1, forward strand.
GATACATACATACTTTGGGCAAGTATCTAATAGTACACCATTTCTTAATCCCCTGGTCCTTATATCTCCTATATTTTATTATCCAGCACTACATCACTTTTTGCAATATATTGACCTTTTTAATAGTCTTGTATCTCAGTTGTTACCCTGCTCTATATTGAGTTTTAACAGTTTCTTCATCTTCTTATATTTTTATATCTGGTATATTTTTTCGTACTTTGTATTACTTACTTGTGCCTTTTTACTAATATGTTTGCACTTTGGAACTGTGATGCTGGAAACTTGAATTTCCCTCAGGATCAATAAAGTTACTGTCTATCTATCTATCTATCTATCTATCTATCTATCTATCTATCACAATTTTATTAATAGTTAAAGTCAGGATTTTTGAAAAATTAGGAAAGTCCTAACATTGTGTTTATTAAATGTTTTCCAAATGGGTTTTTTTGTACGCTGCATATGTGTGCATATCTTTGATGAACAGATTATAGTTCATAGATACTAAATACTTGATTGTGCTCTTTGTAGTTTCTGAGACACTTTCTTATCAAACTATATCTAGTATTTGGGCACATGGGACTACTGTTTTTCCTAAAATATAATGGAGTACATTGCAAAAACAGTAGTCCCATGTGCCCAAATACTAGATATAGTATGATAAGAAAAACTAACTATCTGTTTAACCGAGGAAATTTCAATATTAAAAGTTTCAGTTGAGGACACAAATGGGTTAAACATTTATTGTTACATAGTAACATGAATCATAAAGGACAACAAGATTAAAGCTGTAGACTTTACTTAAAGCTTGTCTCCATGCTCAGTTACTACAAGTACAATGTTGGACACCGCAGGTGTCTGTCCTCGAAGGAGAGAGCTGATTGGTTTGAAGCAGTGAGGCAGTGTAATTCAAATCCAAATAATAGTGTGATATATTGGTGGGGAGAGAGGTGTGCATGAGTTCATGGGCAGCACAATTTTGGCCATGCTGGAGCTTATAGACGTACTTTGCAGGAGACCAGAGGAAGAGTTACACCAATCATTTCTTGATGATAGAAAAATAAATAACAGTGCATAGTATACAAGTCTGTACTTATCCTAACTGGAAAAAACAACAAAAAGAGTTATGTGAGTGTCACGTATTACCTGCATGGGATGCTAAAACAGTAACACTCGGTAAATAATAATGGATGGGTTCATTACTAGATGAAATAGCAGTAAGAAAAGGTTAGAAAATAAATGCTGTGAAACCACACAGTAAAACAGACCTTCAGCAGAGCAGAGATGTAGACTTTAAGGTCGTTTCAGACAGTGAATGGTTACCGCTGCGTCTGCGAGCGGGCAACTGTATTTTGAATTTGCGTTAGCAAGCGGTGGCTCCCGGCTCTCTGATCCTACTAACTACTACAAGACTTGCAATTGACTTGCAATTTGCTTATGAAGATGTGTGGCTTGATGCTGACTTGTATTGACTGACTTGAGAACTGACTTGGCACAAAAGATGAAGCCCGAAATTAAACAAAACTTTACAGTCATGTTATTGTTATTTGTACACAGACTGTGGCAAAAGTGATGTGTTTATCTGTACTGTATTACAGAACAGCAATTTCCTTCTTTTCCCACCTTGTTCTGTCTTGTCTTTCTAACAAGCAAACAAACACAAGCACACGCCATCACACTTGTATTTGTTGCTTTTTTGAGCTCTCAGTCAGAAGGTGGACTTTAGGGAGGCATACTACGGACTGCCTGGTTGTGTATTTGTAGAGCAGCGAGTGCGAGCAGCTATTTATGTCTTCTACGGTGATCGATGTGAGAGGCGGCGCGACTGATGAGCTTGATGAGCAACACATAGATCCAAGATCTGAGAACCCTCCCCCTTCCCTCCGTCACCGCGCCAGGAATAGGTGAAAGATGTATCCCCAGTTTACATCACGCATAGAGGACAAAGATGACTCATGTCAGGTTAGCTGAAGAATGACGGACAATCAGAGATTTCCCTGGGGCCGCCAAGAAAAGGCTCCCATGTGGAACCAGTCAAAGTAGTGAAAATGAACCTCCATGCAACTAGAATAATAAGTTCTACTCTGTCTCATGTGAAATCTTACTTCACTTTATGGAAAAAAACTGGACCATTGATTCAGGACATAATTAATGTCAAGTGGTGTTAGTTTTAGTTTTAGTGTTTTAGTTTATTTAATGAAGTAAACTTAAGTGTAGTTCAAGTATAATCCCAAGTATATTTTTTGCAATAAGTATATACTAATATCAATGTACTAGTAGTATACTTGTACTTGTACTTGTAAGTGTACTACTTGAATACTCCTTGGGGCTAAATTGGCCCAATTTTTAGTTTATGAAAGTACACTTTAAAGTATACTCTCCATAAACTACTAGTTTAATAGTTTTTACTGCAAGTATACTTATACGTTTTCTTTAAGTGAACTTATAGTACTTAAGAAAATATACTTTTCTGTAAACTTTTCAGTATAAGCCAAGTATACTTGGACTTTTCTGTGTACTTGTCGATGTAAGCCAAGTATAATTAAGTATAATTTTGTTAAGTGTATCTCTGATAAGTACATAAAAAGTAAACTGAAAGCATGAGAGAATTTGCATTATCCTATTGTTCAGGGTGTCTTGTGCTCAGAAGGACCACCTAGTGAGTTGAATCAAAGAGGATCCCCCTCAGATATCTGACTGCAGCAGCAGGTGGTGATTCTCCCTATTGACCTATTCCCAGGAGACAGTAGAGGGGAAGGTGCTGTCTGCTCTGTCAGTTCTGGTGAGGCTGTAGCCGGAAAACAATACTCCACGTCTCCCTTTGCTGTCACTATACCCAGGGAGATCTGCCTGTATCAGTACTAATAACATTGTTTTCATGATGTTAGGGTCAAATGAAAGCACAACCCATTAGGTCACAACTATTGTTCTCCTGCTTTATCTTTACTAATGAGGTTGTGTTCAGTTTAGCTTGCTGTCATTTCATTTGCTATTGTCATTTCATCTGAATTTGGACCATATTGTATCACTCCAACACCAGACAAGTCTGTGGTCTCCTGGGACGACAGCACAGCCGTTGTTTACAGTAAATAGCAGCACTGACAGAGTGATCTGTTCCTCCAACCTAATTGTCCGCAGGCATGGATGAAGATACACACTGTTCTCTCTGGTTGTAAAGGTCAGACTGCAAACAGTTGATCTAAGGGGCAGACAATCGTGTTTTGCTGTGATTGAACTCTTGTCACAGGTCTGTAAGATGCCGGCAGAGTTGTGCAGCCTCAGAAGTCAGACGCAGGAAGGACGGGGCACGCAATTCATCAGAAGTGCCACGCTGCTTTAACCGCAGCCGTTCTCTCCAGAGTGAAACATAATATTTTAAATTTAAAGACATTCAATGTGTTGTTTTCCTGCCCAGCGGCTTCAAAATGTGTAGAGGAAAAATATATTTACGGAAAAATGTATTTACGGAAAAATGTATTTACTCTCAGCTTTTTATTGTCAATAGCGAGCATTTGCTACATTTTTCTTGAAATTTGATGGGTTTGACTCATATAATTGACAAGGGTTTGCAGTAAGGGCTACCACTCTGTACTCCCTGTTTTACAGACAAATGTTGTTATTCTATATTTTTCTTACTGTCAACAAATCCCATGAAACCACCAAAACCAACAATGCGTTGGTCCATTGTTCAATACCTTCCATCTTCCCTAGTCTGTGGTGCTTTTCCTTTAGCACAATGATAAGGTTGGGGTTTGGTTTTGAGTTAAATTTACCAACAAATGTTGGATGGATTGCCATGAAATATGTTACAGACATGCATGTCCCACTCAGGATGAATTGTAATAACTTTGACTCCCTAACTTCTCATCTAGCGCCATCATCAGGTCAAAATGTATGTGTCCAGTAGGCTACTTTGATTTATGACCAAATACATGCAATAAGACATTCCTCTCAATCTCTGTTGTACTTGGTGTTTAGTGCTTATTAGCACATTTTAGCGTGCTAACACACTAAACTAACATAACGAACATGGTAAACATTATACCTGCTAAACATTAACATATTAGTAATGTCATTGTGAGCATGTTAGCATGCTGATATCAGCATTGAGCTCAAAGCATTGCTCTGTAAGCTTAACTCACTAATGAATTGTATCTCATTTGGAGCATGTCCTGGCCGGTCACAGTGGCTTCCTGTAGTCTTGCAGTCACTGCAAAGTTGCCAGGCAACAAGCTCAGACTCTTCACTCCCGGCCAAAAAATAGTACCATGCACAAACCCATGTAAAACCACAACTTTCCGTTTTTACACTTTGTTTTTTGTTTAGTGTGTTAATTAGTGCGCTTTAGAACAAGAAGAAGAAGAAAGAAGAAAGGCACTTTATTGATCCCTGAGGGGAAATTAAATTTTTTTCACTCTGTTATTTTATACCCACAGAGTTTTTTTTACACAGGCCCGAAATACACACACATGCACAAACAGGACCTATATACATGCATTAATGGAGAAAGTGCTGGTAGGTAGATTTTTGTTATCTTCGGACAGAGCCATGCTAGCTGTTTCCCCCTGTTTCAAGTCTTTATGCTATGCTAAGCTAAGCTGCTGACTGTAACCTTATGTTAAACTGACAGATATGAGAGTGGTGTGTCGATCTTCTCATCGAGGAAGTGCGTTTGACAAAATGTTCAACTCTTGTATTAAGTCAATATATTTGCCCCGGTGAACCAGTGATTAGAAGGTTGCTATGGCCATTGGGGGTGTTCATCAGGTGTGAGGAAACCAGCCCAACAGCCAATAAAACCAGCCACATACCTTAATTCAAAACATGCCCCTGCATATACACTGCTTTTTAAGTCCAACAGCATTACTGCCATTGCCAAATGTATTGTAATATTTACAAAGTAACACCATAAATGTTTAGTGTTCCAGCATTAAAAACAATTTTCCCTGAACAGTTCTGTCACCAGGTCTTAAAATGGTCTTGTGTAATTAGATACAGTATTAAAATAAATAAAATATACCATAGCTCTGTGAACATGTAGACCATTTCACTGCAACTAACCTGTTGCTTTGTCTTTTTACTTTCTCTTCCCTTTTCCCTCAACCTCCCCGCCTGGACAACATGAATGTATGGTTTTGACTTATATACTTATATGCATTTGTTAGTTGTAAACTTGTTTGCTTCGTTAGCAGACTTAGGTTCAAGAGGCGGCGTGCAGGGAGCATTGAGGCACATTGTGTGCGTGTTTTGTCCCATGTCCATGTGTGTAGACTACGTGCTGATCTAGAGTCGGTTTGGTAGGATATAAATAAATTATTTTTTATGATTTTTATTTATAAATATTATTCATGTAATATGCATGCAAAATAGGTCTACCCAACCAGCAGACAAAAAATGCAACCCGCGGCAACACTGGTGTTATTGGACCTCACCAACTGGAGAATGGGAGAAACGTTGTCTGTAGGAATGATGAAAAATATTGAAGTGCCCATTTTAATGAAGGAATGTGTCTTCCAGGGCAACAGTGTGGCTCATTCTTGTGTTTTAATGGTTTTTGGACATCAATGGGAGTCTATTGCACAAAGGAATAAACTATATCAAGCTTTGGTTACACCAGTGGATAACTCCAGGGTCCGAAAAGTGAAGCCAATGCAGAAGTGCCTTAAACTTGCATTCTTTCTAACAGCCAGCAGGGGGCGACTCCTCTGGTTGCAAAAATAAATCTCATTGTATAGAAGTCTATGAGAATATGACCCTACTTCTCACTTGATTTATTACCTCAGTAAACATTGTAAATATGAGTTTATGGTCTCAATCGCTAGTTTCAAGTCTTCTTCAATACAGCATGATGTTCATTTAGTAAATTATGGTCCCATTTAAAGTCAAATAGACCAAAAAGCAGGGGATGCTTTAGGGCGTGGCTACCTTGGGATTGACAGGTCACTACCACGGTGTTGTCCGGTCTGGGAGTTGTCCGTGTTTTTGTCTTACAACTTTAAACCTTTCACAGTGTGTTTTCAGTTCATGAAAGTTAATTATAACATTTTTGGTCGCTTAAAAATGTCTCATTCAGCTCCACCCTCTCATGTCACTTCTAGTTGACGGCCAAAATGCTGAACTCAAGGCTTCAAAACGGCAGCCCACAAACCAATGTGTGACATCACAGTGACTACGTCCACTTCTTTTACAGTATATGGGCTACACAAGAAAAGTGTTGTTAGTAGGATCAGCTCATTGTTGGTTTAAGTCTTTTCATGGGATTTGTTTAAAAAATCAGAATACAACTAGCCGTATCCTTCAAGAATGCAGCTTCCTGCTCTTTAAAATTAAACAAAACAGGACAATATCAAATCATCCATCTGCATATTCAGGACTTGAGATAGCACCTGGATGTCTTAAACAACATTGTTTGAAGATGGCTACTCATAATAAAGACTGATTCTCTGTATACTTTAATGAGATGGGGGACAGGACGTTAAGAGGGGGAAGACTGACAAAGGTGGGACAGATGGGATCTCATCACATGTGAGTCAACTGAATCACAAAATAATTTTTACTTAGGCCCATTGTCGCTCCTGAAACGCCATTGAGCTGCACAGAAAGTAAGCTGATTTCACTAAAAGGGCCATTAAAGAAAACATTATGGCATGGTGATTGTGGCTTCCTTATTGTTCACAACAGCAGCAGCACACGTAGGTTTCCACAAGCATGGTCAAATAGCCGCACTGTTGCGGCTATTTGACCATGCTACGTTGTCATGAGATTGACGTTATGAATGGGATAGGATTTTTTTTTTTTGCAGATTCTAAATAACACAGGGATCAATCTGTTGGCTCAAACTGATGCTCAAAATCAATTATGTCTGTGGTGTCTTGTTTACTTGTGGCTGACCTATTCCCCTGTCTATGCATGATGCAGTTATTCCCATGAGGGAAAAAGTTCAAATGTCACATTAAAGATAAATCCAGATTCTGTCAAAAAGACCTTTAGTATTCCTACCATGTTTTGCCTCCTACGTCACTTTTTCCTCCGGCTTCCAGACTGGAGGGGATCTTCATTTTTGTAGTTAAAATCAGTTGGTTTGATGTATCGAGATGAATGAGTGCTTTGGCTGTAAAGTTAAGGACACATAGGGCAGGACAGTTGATTCTTTGTGGTTTATGTGACTTAGCTTTCTCAGATAATAGCTTTGTGATCAGGTCCAGTGCTCAAAGAACAGATTCTTCCAAGGCCACGCTCCGCACACGTCCACTGAGATTGATTCTCGGTCTGCCGTCAAAACTCTGATGGACTTTCGTTAAGAGCTATATGAGTGTTGGAGAGTTGAGATGATGAAAAACGCACTCAGGGTTTGTTGCACTGCAATTGTTTTCAGCGAATGAGTGAAATTGAGTCTTTTCTACTAACTTTGAGTCACTTTAAGTGTAAGTCTGACTTAATTACGTGACCATTTTGTGTGTTGCCGTGCCCCTGACACACAATACATGTAGTATCCTCTATTGTTTGCTGGTCTAACAGAGAGGAAAGGTCTAGATTTCATGCTGTTGTTATGTGACCGGTCTCAAGCCCTCTGCACCGTCCTCAGCCTCCCTGGCCTCATGTCTGTACTCCCTGTCAGACGCCCCTGTCACTGTCCTGCTACCCTGCCA
>CAKALG010021228.1:0-23527 GCA_916700815.1 Helicolenus hilgendorfi
GGCTGCTGGGAACACTTCCTGACAGCCGTCCCACCCCTCATGTCTCCATCCACCTCAGCCAGACAGCTGATCCAAAGCAGCCCGAGAGTTTGACTAGGTGACAAAGGAGGTGGAGAGTCTTCCACATGTCGCCATTTATCTCCAAAACACAGCACATGCGCCCAAAGCTACAACACTGCAGCACAGTCTTGGTTTGTACCATCCAGCCAGCTGTCAGAGTGGAGAACCGCACCGACAGACTTCTCTTTCTTCTCGAGAGTGAAAATCAGGAGTTAGTTGAGAAGATTTCATCCGGTGCTTGTGAATGCTCGGATTGGACCTTTTGTTATATTCAGCGGCTGTGCATGACTCAGAAGTAAATAGCAGGAAAAAAGGAACACTGTGGCATTTGAAAACTGTTGCCTTCATATTTCTGTACCTTAGAAGTGCACTCAGTTGGACGCCAAATTGCCTATTAGGCTGTTTTTATAGGAGCTGCCATGGCGCCGCTAATCCAGTTTTTATACATTTGCTCCTTGCTTTGATGTAATTATCAAAACACAAATTTGATAAGCCCATTCAGAGCATTTTAAGAATCCAGTTGTAGCTCAAATAATATTCAACTTCATAAATATAAAGGTCATTGGAAGGACAGGTAATTACATATACTCGTACTCAGGGTCAGAAATTAACTTTTTTCACTGTCTGCCACTGTGGCAGGCAAATTTCTTTTTGTCTGCCACTCAGAAATTTTATCTGCCACATATGAAATCATGCGCTAAATGAAGGAATAACATTTTAGATCTGATGTCATTCAATCTGATATATTTTACATAAAAATATTATATCCATGGTAATTTCCAGAGTTATAATTACACCGTAGCTTCCGTGGGAGCCCTATTTTGGGGGGGAGGGAGGGTACTGTACTGTACTTTGCTATTGTCATTTATAGTGGTTATTTGCATAAAAATACACAATTGAAACAGTTATGATTATTTTAATATTTGCTATTTAATGTATATTTTGGCATTAGTAGTTTTTGATGCTGTATTAAAAGCTGCTTAGAGCTAGTGTTAGGAAGTTAAATAGCTCATAATTCCCTCTCTAATATCTCTTTTATATTGATGTGAAAACATCTCCTACAAACAACTGGATACATTCAAGTTTCTTGCCAAAAACTACATTTTCCGAGATTACATTTGAACACATAGTACAACACAATAGTAATTTTTACCGAACAGAGCATGAACACATCATAATGTAACTCAATGGCACCTCCGTTAACAATAGTATCTCCGTTATTTTGCCAAGCAGGACTCTGTTTTCCACCTGCTGCTAACAGGTAACGTTGCTAACTCTCCTCCTGTTGATTTCAACACAGATTTGTTGTTCACAGTGTCGTATTATCAGGGAAAAGTATAGGGTGCGTCCCTTCAGGTTTAGTAGTATAGTGTTATGCTTTTGAGCGCTTTTTTATTTTCAGCAGCTCCGGTCCTAAACAAACTGAATGATATAACGTGCATTTGTGTCACTGTGCATGCTTAACTTTTGAAAAGCTTCAATAAGAGGAATTGCTAGTCACAGAGGCATGAAATGCCAAGGAATCGGACAACTAGGAGCTGATTCTCTTTTCCCATCCCTAGTGTTTTCCCTTTCTGCCAAAGTGGCGAATGGCCTGATGATTTCCTGACAATTTACCTGCATTTGGCGGGTGGCGGGTGCTATATTTGGGACCCTGCTCGTACTGTTGAGACTACTGTGGAGGGGACCGGCTATAGGGACTTATAGTCACTTTTCCTTTTACTGCACTCGTAGCAATACATCTGTTCCTAATGTGTCTGTTCTCCGTCTCTCTCTCTTCGACTGTCTCTCGTTCCCGCTCTCTTGCCTCTTCCTCTGTGTCCCTGAGGTTTAAAATAGTCACAGAGGGATCATGTTCGAGTTATGAATGTCCCAATTAGCAGGAGGTGGAGGGAGAGGGTCTTGAAAGAGGTACTCAAGTAACTGGTGCAAAAACATTGCCAGGTCATTGTTTTTATTTAGGCAGGCTTAATGCAGTCTATTGACTTCTCCATAAAGACCAGGATTAGGTCAAATATACTTCACTCACTAATGCACGCCTAATGGCTCTGCTATAGATTAGACATAAAAGTGGATGATCATAAATATTGCTGTATTCTAAAACATTTATGAGTGAAATCCAATGCCCTGCTTCCAAAATTGTGAGTCACTAAGCGGCGGTGGCGCTGGATCCAGATATACGCTTCATGTTAAAAAGAATATTTGGACTCGGCACAACTACATCAATTCCAGTTTCACTCTACAAGATGTGTTGTTGTTTTGAAGTCTACTCTGTGGCTCTTTCTCCAGCTGGCATATCCATAGCAGAATAATAACAGAGGAGGAACAGCGAGCGCTCAGGCTTCCAGAGCTGACATGTTCATGCCGGATTGCCATGGTTACTTCTGTTTCTGTGGCACAGCTGCCGACAAGTGCCGGCTTCACCTGTCACAAGCTCATCTGTCACCTTTGACCCCTGGCAGAAATTTAAGCAAGGGCTCAATGTGTGAAATCCCAGACACTCACATGCTGTCAATGCTGTATGATATGCTTTCAGATTGAAAGCAAGAACGAAAACTACAGTACATGGCAGTAGAGCTGCAGTCAGAGAGAATTTCCTACCAGTTGTGGTTTGACAGAGGTCGCTGGCTGCTGGTGGGATTTAAGGAAACAATTCTGTTTGTAACCACCCTGGTGAAGGCTTAGGGTGCTTCAACCAGTTAGTGATGTTTATGATGTGTGTATTATTCCGTACTTATGTTTCCCGTATGTATTTTACTAAGTTTACGTACTTATTTTAAGCCCTACCATGACGTCTTTCCAGCAACTCCCTTGTTGTGCGAGGTAAAATTAATGAAATGTTTTTGTTAAAGGAGTCTGGTGGCTTTGAAGAGAGCGTAGTTAACGGCTTCAATTCCCCGTCGGAAAGGGCTGTCAGGTTAGGTGTGAAAGCACCAAATAAGGCCTCACAGGAAGGTGTATAAATAGCACGACATTACACGCATGACATTACGCTTGTCATGAGGACACATTTTATCCTGACATTAACTAAGGTAACGTCCACAGTTAGATTGGCAATAAAACCACACAGCTGGTCTACCACTGCCTTGATCGGTTAGTTTTTTAATTACTATTTTTGTCAAAGGAGTGTAGTGGCTTTGAAGAGAGCGTAAATGGATAAGTTGGCATCAGTTCCCCGTTGGAAAGGGCTATCTGACGGCAAGGTCAAATTGTGAAAATATTTTAAATATAGCGTATTAAACTCATATTGTTTTTTCCACAGCAGTGCTTTGCCTCCATGCCGGTACTTCTGTCTGTTTTTCCAAGCTGGGGGCACAACGACCGTCATCTACTGTAAGTAATATACTGACTATGTATCAGTACCTCAGACAACCCCACTTCAAAACACCCAAACTATGCTGCACAACTATCCTGAGTCCTACTCCTTATATTTTAGCACTTCCCGGATATTAAGTGAGTGAAATAAGTGAGACATAGAAACCACGCAGTAATGATCCTCCTGTAATATTGCGGTAATAAATGTCTTGTTTTTGTCCCGTTTTTGTTTCACTATTTATAATATACAAGGTCCATTTCCAGTCTCTCGACTAATAATGCTCATAATCAGTCACTTTTCATGAGCTCTTTGTCACCACTAGAGAAGATAAATATACACATAAGGTGCAGTAATGTGCTGCATGACTTGTCTTTCATCCCCGGAATTTGTTTTCCCCTTCTGTCCACGTAGCGCTGATGATGCAGCATCACTAAGGCTGCCCCCTCTTAGTCGATTAGTGGTTTGTCGTTTTTGTCTTAGTCAACTAAGATTTATTTTGTAGATGAATCACTTTTTATGCTTTTTTCATGCTGAATGACTTATTTCCAAGTAAATTGAAAGAGCACATCTCTGGTAAACACAAGATTTAAAGTGGTGCTTTTGTGTGATTTTTTTTGTGGGGAAACTCGGTTTTACAGATCTGTCGATTGAATCAACTAATCAATTAGTTTACAAAATCGTACGAGTGTAAAGGCGCTGACACACCAAACCAGCGGTCGGCCGTTTGAGGTTGAATGTTTGAGGCCGTTGATGAGCATCTGTTGGCCTAGTTTTTTCAGTGTGTCCCGCACTGTCGGCTCTAGTCTGCCATAGACTGAGTTTTTTTGGCTGATTCAGCATGTTGAATCGGAGCTCGTAGATGAGCGAAATCACTCTGATTGGCTGTTCAGCTTAAACGAATCAGTGAACGAAAAGAGAAACGGAAGTGAGGAAAGCAAGCCAACGAGTAAAGTCAAGACAGCACACACAGAAGGCTCTTCTCAGTTTTCATCTTCATCTCATCTGATCATTCCAACACATGGATATTTTCACAACGTCATGGCTATCTGGAATGAAGCTAAGTGGTGAGTGAGAGTGGTGTGGAAATGGCTGGCAGACTCCACTTTATATCATATGTATCATAACAACAGCTTGTATATCCACAGTCCTCGGTCTTCCAGTTTTCCTTTTTGAATGACAAATACAGACTACTGCGACCTGCTGATGTGGAGAGTTATTTCATCTCATGCAGGTGCAGAACGTACGTGGTTGTTGGCCATCGGCTGTAGTCTTTGCGGTGTGTACAAGTGCAACTTTTTGGCCAAGACAGAGGTGACGTTTGGCGACTCAACTGGTTCTTTGATGTCATGTTGTTGTGTCTGGGCCTTTAATCGACTAAGAATTTCTTTGGTTGAGGGAAACTCTGAGCGTCACTGTCACCAAAACTGTCCGATCATGAGTTACCTAAGATTCCAAAGCACTTACTGCTCATGGTTTGTTTGTAAAAACCGTTTCAGAACTAAAAGCGTAGCTAACTTTTGTAAAAGTACAGTGTGATCATTCTGCTCTCTGAGTGTCCATTACATCTCGTGCATCAACTAGTAAGATAAGAGGCTGCAGCTGTCTATGTATCATTAGAGAATTAGACATGTTCATTGCATACTTTCTCCTTTTATAGAGATATGAATCTATTGCTGACTTGCATTAAGCACATTCTGCTATCCGCATCAATCTTACCTCTTACTTTCCTGCCGCTGATCTCATCTTCCTGTTCATTATCCCCGCGGCAGATAAAAACGTCTCTGTCTCTCTCCCAATCTCTGTTTTACACACACAAACAAGTTTATACCTGCGCGCACGCACACGCCACAGAGAAAAACAAAGAGTTTGTTTAAACAATCGCTGCTCTTTTGTTTCCCTGCCGTGAGTGGGGTCAGGAAGAGGCTGGCAGCAGATAGTGTGCGTCCAACGGATCGCTGCTCAGGAGTCAATTAACCGGGGTCTGTGCAAATGAACAGAACAAGGGTGCAATCGGCTTCAATCTCCCGCTAAGTCCGACTCATCTATTAAAGCATGCTGGTAAATTGACTGCTCTGGACTTTAATGGGATGAATCTTAAGTGGTGGAGGTCGGAGCCTGTTAGGAAACACAGTCCGGCATTTTCAGAAGAGGCAGATAATAACAGTCAGAGAGATGTGGAGGAAAGATGGCAGAGGCATTGATAATGAAATGAGTTTCTGGGCATGGTCCGCTCAGATAACCTCCCCCTTCACTACATCGCATCGGCATTGGCGTTATCAGACGGAGCAGGGTGCGTTACAAACGTTTTTAATTAATTACCTTCCCGTAGCCGCGAACGCAACTCCAGTCACTCCGCACCACTGCCCCCAAACATTAATCCAGGAAATCCATGTTGACAATCCTCTCAAGGCTGTCCTCTCCCCTTAACATTCATTTCCCTTCTGCCCATTTTACACGTGGAAACTCCACCGGTGACATTTTAGGTCAAAGATGATTTCCCAAGTGGGATTCAGCGGCCCTTCTCCTCTGCATGTGAGCAGATCAATGAGCTCACTGCATCGTCACCATGAGAGGTGTTTACTGCTCACTACCTGCAGTTTACTAACCAACTTAAACCTCCATATACATTTATGCATTACTAAACTACTGTACTGTGTATGTATAATGCAGTGCCCCTCGGCAAGGCTGGATATCGTCTGCTGCTCTTAGAATAATTCCTCCGTATTCACGCAGTGTGAGGTCTGAATAATCTTAATATACATAATGTAGCGCGTCTTAAGAGGTAGCTTTCAAACCATTTTCCTCCACTTCCATCACCTCCAGTACAGTAAGTTAATGCATCATAACTGGGGTTATTGGCATCTCGTCTCAAATTAATCTATATCTGGCCTCACGCTATTTCCTGCTGAAGCCTTGGTTTTTTTCATCCAATTAATGTGGTGAAAGGAGACGGGTGATGCAGGGGAAATGATAAAACACATTTGTTCATTCAAAACCTTTTCATGGCCGTCTACTATATATATCAGTGTCCTTTAAAAGCGCTGCCCATTTCCCCTGTGAAAATAGTAGAACATGTTTTAACAGCCTTTTCAAAATGGAGCTTAAAAAACTAAAACAATGAAAGGCTGACCCCGCACTGTGTACCAGCTGTGACATTAGAAGTGAGTAAAACTTTCAAATAAAATATGTCTGCCTTGTTCCTCCTATTTTTCATTTCGGTGGTGTTCTGTTCAGTGAGCAGCGCAATAAAAGTTTGAATCATTTTTAAAGGCCCGTAAATCGAATCTGTGGATTGGACACAATGGGGAAAAGGGGAAGAAAGGGCACAGTCATCAGCAGGCCGCAAGATATTAGAGGTTCCTCACATAGGAAGGCTCGGCGCTTCTGTCAATGTCAGCTGGCACAATGGAGCTGGATCTGGGCTGGAGAACTCGCCGCTTATTTCATTGTTATTTGGTTCAGACGATGTTCTTTTTCGTCTACGGCTACTATCCCCAAAGAAATGGGAGGCACTGCGGTGTTGTTACTGGAATGTCTGTTGTGTGGTGACCTCCTTAAAAATACAGTACAAGACCTATGAATTATAAGGGTTATATCTGATATGTTATAGTTATTTTATGTACATGAAATTGTTCCTTGACGAGTAATTAACATTTTGTGTAGGTTCGTTTTTAGTTAAATCCATCATTGGCCTTATAATTTGAAAAAAGAAGAGGTTATATATGTTCAAAGCACCTATCAGTGTTAAGAATGTGCTCAGGAGGACCAATCAGGTTCCGCCTCTTCACTGTGTCACCCCACTGCTCTGTGACGGAGGTTAAAGGAGCAGAAAAATTCATGAAATTGCGTGAAATCTTACAACTGGTGATTTTAATGAAGCTCAGCGTAAGTTCAATCAGGAAGACTGTCTTCATGCTTACTCTATTTATTTACTCTCACTCTCTGTCTGTTCCCTCCAACTCAATCAGCTCACTCTTTCAGTTAAGTTCAGAGCCCCCGACCCTTCCAATCAAGATTTCTAGGATGTCTAGATCTATAAGTACTTTTATCTGACTCCACCCAAATGCGCAAACTTATTTGATTGCTTATTTGATCTTATTTTGATTTGCATTGACCTCGAATAGTTATGGTTAGGATAGGTCGTCGGGCAGCAAGTCTTGCGAGAGTTTTCACACATTTTAGACACAACCGAGGCAAGGAGGAAGCGTAAGGCGCATTTTAATCTATTAATAATTTTGTTTGTTATTGTTAAAGTACGTAATTTGTGTTTAAACTGTGTTTGAATTAAACACGAGATGTTATATTACTTATACATGTCAAAATATCACAAGATTTTTAGCTATAGCTCAGGATTTTATCAAAAACATCTGTCCATTGGAATAGACAAGGGATCTGAATATCACCAGAAGCGCATAGAGAAATACTGTTTTGAGTTATTCTGACTGTTCTAATTTGATTTTCTAATGAAACAATCAGCTTATAATGCATCATATTGCTTATATACACATAATGTTCAACAGAAATTGTGGATATTCTGAGTAGTGATGACGAGCCTGAATCAAAACCTATAATGCAATATGTTTTAAGTATCACTTTATTCCTTGATATGAGCTAAGTATTCATGAAAAATAAATTTAAAAAAAAATGTCCTTGTTGAAAAAAGGTCTTTTTAAAGGCTGTTACACTGTTGTTCAGCTCATGGCATTATTACCCCCTTAAAATATGACATCACGATGGAGTCTAATCGCCAAAGACTCCTCATTTTTCTCATAGCTCACTATGTCAATAAATTTAATTTGATTACTCTTAAAGCATCTCTTTCAATTAAGTCTCTGCTGATTGAATTACAGACATTGTAAACAACACTGTTACAGATGCCAACTAAGTTGAGAGTCATTTTTTATTTAGTTTGAACTTGAAAAGTTGATGTTTAACATTAGCTATCATGCTTGGAAGATAGCTTACACTGTTAGTACAAAGTTAATTACACTGCTCGTGCTAATGTTTGTTAGAAAGATGAATGTTAACATTAGTAACTCAGACGAAAGCAATTATGTCTGATTAAATTATGGAGTTTTAATATGTAGAAATATAAGATCAGATGTGGTTTTTTTTGCTAATAGTTACCCAGTTAAACATTGCTTACTGGGTCCCTCTCTGTTTTGCTTGTAACTTGTGTATTTCAGTAGACATACACTGATGACAGGGATTACATTCATACACTAACTCTAGATTGTCCAAATTGAAAAGTGGAATAATAACTATATTCAGTAATTAATACATTGATTTTGTGTATTAAACAAGATAACCCCTGATTTCAGTCCTTACTCTGCAGATAGACCCTTATAATTCCAAGTGAAAAATTACCTTTCAGCATTCAGGTCTTTTCAGACCAAATGCCAATAATTTGTGCAAATAAATTACACATAATTAAAAAATTCAAACCCATCTATCCCTATGAGCCTATCCACACCATATCCAAAACTTTCCTAATTCGCGTTGCAGCGTTTTTTTTGCAGCTATTTCGATTTCTGTGAATTTCAGACACCAATAAAAACAAGCAAACCAATAAAATAATGACTTTTACTCAAGCAATCAATAGATTTTCTCTGACGTCAATGTCAAGCCGAAGTACAAATCGTTTTTTGATCGCAGTGAAAATGTTGTTTTTGAAAGGCTAAACTCCAACAAATTTGGATTCAAGCAGAATATTTCGTTCAAGCGCCAAGTGGCTCACTCTGTGTGTGTGAGAGAGAGAAGGTGGACTTTTGCACGCACTGTGTCTGTAAGTTATTGATAATAATAATTTTGATGTCAATGTTATGAATTAAGCTTTGAAACTTTGGACTATTCGATACAAAACATTCACTTTCGGTGGAATGCATGGAAAGCAAATATTCGTGTCAGCCTTGGTTTGAAAGGTTTGAACACGAAAAAACGTCATTGAATATGTCGCACTTTCGTTTTGTGTTTTTGCTTTTGTCCCTGGTGTGAAAAGGCCTTTAGTCAAGTTAAGTTAATTTTATTGATCCAGCCTAATATCACAAATTTGCCTTTATCTGCAAGAGTTCCTTCAGGGTACCTGTTATTTTGACAAAGAGAACTTTGCTGTGTTTTGCTTTTTAGGATGTGAAAACTTCAAAGCTTAATATCTCAACACTCAGACTGCAGATAGAAAAATTTAAATCCCGAGGTCACACATTCTTCACGTTATGTGTCGTCTCATTTAAGCACTCAAAAAGATCTGACAGGAGGGAAGGAAGTTTAGTGTGTGTTTGTCACTGTTTTCACGCTGTAAAGGGCCGTTAAACAATAAATGAAGCAACGCCGCAGAAACCACAACCTATTGAGCTTGCCTGTGTCGCACTCGTGTACGCGAACCCCATAGGATCCATCTATCTGTTACTCTGGCTCCCTGATGAGCTGTGCATCTCCGACCCAATAAAAAACTCGCCGAGCTCCGCTGACAGCTCTGTGCTGCGGAGGGCTCTGATCAAAAAGAGCTACAGCCATTCTAATAGCCACATCTCATTGCATTATATTTCACACAGTAAATATGGCAGCGACCTGTCAAGGCCCAGCGAAATTTAGGACGCTGAGCTGGCAGCCCATTTTTAAACCCAGGCGGAGTGTTTCCATGTAAAAACAGGACAGAGTGATAGATTTCTGTTCACCTTGTAGAGAATATTTAAGGCACTGAGCAGCAACTTCATGAGGTTGGCATCCTTTATTGACCTGCTATGTAAAGTCTTCACATGTACTGTAAACATACCATAGATACACATACTGTGGAATCCATAGTTATAAAATCCTCTTGTCTGCACTTTGAAAAAAATCTATTACTGAAAATTGTTACTGAATAATGACATGTGGCCTTGAAAAGTGCGTTATCCTTTTGTGCTGTTGCTGCCTTTTAGCAGTTCAACGTATCCTCATACAACGGTTCGTATGATATCTTACAAAAAGTAATTCCTCACTTTTCATGCTTTTTCCTATGAATTTACAACAACATGTGACGCTTGTGTCAATTTCCGCTTGTTACATGCATAGAGTCTTTTCAAAATACATTTCCATCTTCACAGGAATCAACATGATTAGGTTTAGGCAACAAAACTACTTAGGTTTAGGCAACAAAACTACTTAGTTAGTCTAAGGAAAAGATTAACTAGGTTAGGTTTAGGCAACAAAACTACTTAGTTAGGTTTAGGAAGAGATCGACTTGGTTAGGTTTAAGCAACAAAACTACTTAGGTTTAGGCAGCAAAACTACTTAGTTAGTCTAAGGAAAATATTAACTAGGTTAGGTTTAGGCAACAAAAGTACTTAGTTTGTTTCAGGAAAAGATTGACTTTGTTAGGTTTACGCAACAAAACTACTTAGGTTTAGGCAACAAAACTACTTAGTTTATTTCAGGAGAGGATCATCATTGTTAGGTTTAGGTAACAAAACTACTAAGTTAGTCTTAGGAAAAGATCAACTTGATTAGGTTTCGGAAACAACCTACTTAGTTTACAGCAACAAAACTACTTTGTTTTCAGCGACAAAACTACTTAGTTAGGTTTAGGAAAATATCAAGATTTGGGTTAAAATAACACCGGAAGTGGCGTTACTAAGCACAGAAGTTATGTAACAAATAATCAACATTGACTTCTGGTTTCACACGGGGTACGAACAATGTCCTCTTGGGCGAAAGTCCAGTGTTTTTTGGCCCACCATCCCTGACCTTGTCGCTATGTGGCGTTTGTCGCTCTTTATACTTCCTGGTTCACGATTACGTTGATTACAGGAATGACAGTGCGTTACCTTTGTTAGATATAACTACAAACTGTGTATGAGAACAGCCTGAGCAGTAGGCACCAGCTGTTTTTTTTTTTTTTCAAGGAGAAAGACTCAAAAATATGTCTTTATTTTTCTGTGCTATCATCAGTTCAGATTTTTTTTTTCCTCTTTTGGCTGCAGAGTCAGTCATGGCAGCAGATATCAAGGGTATAAGCAGATAACCAGATAATCCCACTTCAAGCTTCATTCCGGTGAGGTAGCACACAAAGGGTTCAATTGTCTTCAAGAGATTCGGCTCAGAAAGGATCCAGCTGCTCCTCTGACAGCTTGGCTGACACAGCCCTCTAGTCTGAGGATGGTGTTGTTGGGGTTCATTTATTGGTCGGGACTTGACACACAAAGACAAGGCTCCCTTCAGAAACCTTAAGCAGGTCTATTTGGGATTTACACTACGATGCATCAGACTTCTCTTACTTAGGAACGCTAACCAGGCGTGTTTTAGGCGTTTTAGAACAGTACTGGTGAAAGATTCTCCACTGTAAATATTAAAACCCTAGCAGTGAGGATCTAATGATTTCTAAATTGGGCTGAAATCGGGCAATGCTATAATTTAATGGAAGCTGTGAGGAAAGCTTTTCTCTAATGAGGCAGTTGGGCTGGAAACGGGAATGATGGAGAGCTCAGTCAGGTGTGCTGCACTTTGTGGGTGTCTGGTTAGAAGTAGTGCTTTGAATATAATTTTTCTGCGGAAATAAACAAGACAGTAGAATATGAGACTTCGGTGGAAACACCTCATTAATTAAGCAATTGCGATATCTTCCATCCAATCATAGCCTCGATCATTGCAGCGAAAGCTGTTGAATTCAAAAACAGCAACGCATAAATCAACATTTTAACTTATTTTGTCCTCATCACAGTCACTGCTGCACATTATAGTTTTGCACAAAAACTCTACAATATATCAAGACAGTGCTGAGCTAGGAGTGAAGGAGCCAAACTGATTCCATTACTCGCAGAGCGGATATGACAGGCCAAGGAAATGCCACTTTAGGAATCCCGCGGGTGCCCCGTGTTCTCCCGCCACGCACCCTGCACACTTAATGGAATCTGTGCACTTCTGGTTTCCATATCAGTGGAGCTGAAATGTCAGAGGAGTAATATGGACATCCCCTCCTGACACTGCAGACTTAATTAAAGATCTTGGACACATCTGGGAGATACCAAGAGAGAGGAAAAAACAACAGGTTGATGGGAATGTTTAGTTTCTCTGATGGTGGCAGTTGTAACGGCAGCATTGTACATGGATAATAAGACACTGTTGTGTTCATGGTGTCACTAATGATGTCTGAGGGACACAAAAAACTCAACTTATTAAGGGTTGGGGCAAAATCCGACATAGCATAGTATTGCGATATTAAATCGATACACGGATGTTAGGTATTGATCTTTTGTTATATAAACTATTAACCTCCTAACAATCCGATGGCCCACCAGTGGGCTCGGCCGTCATTCTGTCTTCCAGAGGTTGCAGCGGGCTCAGTCTTAAAGCTAGAGTGAAAATACTGGTATCATATGAAACAAAAAAAACCTAAGGAATCAGTTGGTTTGTCATGTCATACTAGCTTGTCGTGAAGGAGGCTAAATAAAGCTCCAAAGTTACGCTAAATTTTGGTGAGGCAAAACTGGCATGGCCATTTTCAAAGGGGTCCCTTGACCTCTGATCTCAGGATATGTGAATGAAAACTCTGAGATGAACAGAGTGAAAACTGTAAATAAAACAAATGTTAAAAAAATGCATTATTTGCGGTTAAAAAAAAGGTAATAAATCACAATATATCAGAATATATGTATATTCAATATATCGCAAAAATGTTTAAAAATCGCAAGATCTTATTGTGACTTAAAGGCAGGGTTGACGATGTTCTCCAGTCTACACTATTTGTTATATTGGTTGAATTGGTCTTTACACCCCGACAGCGATCCATTACTTATGAGCTCTGAAAAAGGACCGGAAAAGAGCCGTCATCTGTAGCTGCTGTAATCCTGTAAAAACGTTTACCAATCACTGCCTCGCGGTCCGCTTGAAAAGAACCAATCAAATGCCTCCCTGCCTCCCTGCTTATACTCTACCCTCGGTGTTCACCAGCCTGAACTCAAAGCGCGTCGCCGGCGCAATTTTACTGGAGAATGGAAGAGAAAACTATTCTTACTTGTCATGAGGTAGCGTTGTCGAGTTGAGGTCCTCTCTCCGCTCTGTGTCTGTGAAGTACTTACGATGCGGCGGTGCTCGTGCATGTGTGTGGCGATGTCTTGGAAGGAGCCCCGATGGGGAGGGTGTGGGTTTAGACGGAGCTCCTGAGGCGATGCTACATTAAAATGATGCTAGCTTTCCAGCATCGTCGACCCTATCTTTAAGTAACGTGATAATACGGTATCATGGGGCCTCCGGTGATTCCCACCCGTACAGTTTATGCTGTTGTTTTTTAACTTATGTTGAGAGGAAAAGTTTGTCATTTTGGGAATAATGCTTCACTTTGTTGCCGAGAGTTAGATGAGAAGATATCTCATTATTGCACGGTTATAATGAAGCTCCAGCCAGCAGCTGGCTAACTTAGTTTAGCACAAAGACTGGAATGGTAAATGGACTTGCATTTAAATAGCACCTTTTTAGTCTTCCGACCACTCGACGCGCTTAACACTACATGTCAGCATTCATCCATTCACACACACATTTCAGTGTGTGTATTCAGTATTCAGTATCTTGCTCAAGGACACTTAGACATGTGTATTGGAGGAGCCGGGGATCGAACCACCATGCTTCCGATTGGTGGGCTCTACCTCTGAGCCACAGCCTCCCTGGAAACAGGGGGAAACAGTTAGCCTGGCTCTGTCCAAAGTTAACAAGGCACCAGCACCTCTAACGTGTACTAATTAACACGTTATATCTTATATAAAATGACAAATCACCGTTTTACAGATGTTTGTGCCGGGAGAGTTGCCTTACAGGAGTTTCTGCTGGTTGCTGGGCAACTAGGCAGATTGTTACCTGTGGACAGCTGTGTCCAGGCTGTTTCCAGTCTTTGTGCTGAGCTAAGTTAGTTAACGTGCTGGTGGTAGCTTCATATTTAAATATATCATATTTACATATGGAGTGTTATGTTCTTTTTTTGAACTTTTCCTGTCAACATACAGAGCATCGTATACTGTGCACGCTTTACAGCAAATAACTAATAGTAGAAACACAATGTATTCATGAAATGTACCTACACAGTTACAACATGAACATAAAAATGCATGAGCCGCCTCTTCATGTCTTCTGTACACAACAACCTGGTTGTGGTTCACATGGAAGTGGCCTTTGGCTCCAGAATATCATTTAAAGACTCAACCAATCTCATCCCATCCAATCCTTTTTCTTATGTGTGTGTGTGTTTGAGATGGAGAAGCAGCAGCGGTTTTAGGTTAATGTCAGATTTAAACATGAGTCGAGTCCAGAGAGATAAAGTTGAAATCGTTTTCAGATTTCAGAGATTTTAGCATATTTCTGATACTTTTCCCCTGATGTATTGATTTGGAATAAGCTCTGACTCAGATAGCACCGTGTTGTTAAATCGCAGCTTCAAAGAATAGATAAATCAGCTAGCCTGTGGTATATGCATGCTGGCTATCTCTGTGTTTTTATGGGACTGGGTTTTAGGCAGGCCCAGTATTATAGAGCTGGATGGCTGACCAGCAGCTGGACACCGTGAGCACCCCGAGGTGTGTGCACTACCCATCGTGCCAGCTGATGAATTTGCAGCTTCACTGATATTTTTCCTCTCCACAACCAGCCAGTGTGCTGGAGCACCTTTTAGCATATGGTGGGAGACCAGGAATAGTTCTGACCTAGTTGGAGCTTCTGTACTTCACCATCAAACTTCTATCTCCCCCTAGAATCACAGCCAAATATCTTCGCTAACATTACCCTACACGTTTTTATGTAGTTCTCTTCAATAACTACTCATTTTTTTTACTGGCTGTAGCTAAGCTCATAATAAATGGGTCCAATCAAAGCAATTGCACTGTAGGACAACTTAGGTTTTGTTGTTAACAATATTTGAAACATAGTCATATAAATCCTGTAAGGGCTGGGCGATAATTCAATATGATAATTTATCGTATCGTGATGAAATCATATATAGAGATATTGTGATACACAATTAATTAATTAGTTGATAATAACAAGCACATTCTAACTCAAATTTCTCAGAAAATCTGATCAAACTAAAGCAAAGTCCACACTACACAACCTGCAGTCTTGTAATCAGGAGTCTTTAAGTTATTGTAGTTTTCACACTACATGACTGACAGGCGACACGCACTACAAGATCTTTCAACGGGATGAATCCCTGATGAGACAAACTACTTTTGTCACAAAAACATACGCAGAAATGCACTTTAAATGACTTGGTACAATGCGCAAGACACATTCCTGATGTTGTTGTTGGCACGTGTTCACAAAACAGCCTGTTTCCACCGGTTTCCACTTTTTTACTATTTATTCCTCTAAGTGCAACAACAACTTTACTCCGTGTTGCAAATGTAACACATACAGTAAGTCCCCGCCTCATTGGCTGCAGCTCGTGGCCAGAGTCCAAGACAGGTCCAGATGTTTAGTATGCTAGATATCTGGAATGTGTTTGAGGCGCTGCATGTGCGAAAGGCCGTTTTTGTCTGGGAGCAGAAAATCAGGGCTAAAGTGTGAACTAGACATTAGTTAAATCAAACTATTGTCTCAATCGGATTACTCTGTATCTGTGTGCATGCATGTAAACATATTCATTGTATAGCTGGAAATATTTATAAAAAACATTTGTTAATTTTAATGTTAATTTTAAACTAAAGTCCTTGATTAAATGAGAAAGTACTTTTCATTTGTCAAGTATTTAATTCACACAGGAGTATACAAAAATAGGCTTTACCATGTGGTTATTTCATATAGACTATTTATTTATTGAATTACCAAAAAAACATGCTATATCATGATATATATCATTATCAAGATATGAAATTACCTATATCAGGATAGAAGATTTTGACCATATCGCCCAGCCCTAACTCGTCTTACATTGTTAATGGTCAATAATTTAATACAGATTTTGACTATACTGTTGCTCAAATCTCTGCACAAACTGCTATTTGAAATAACTTTTTATTATATAAAAGGCATTGCAAAACAGAGCCGTTTCCCTCATGCACTCAACAATATGACTGAAGCTGATGCACTTAATACTGTTTTTCATTACTTTCTGATGTGGATCGAAAGATCCCCATGCAGTTCTGACTATTGATTGACAAGCCGGGGGTTCTAAGAGCTTTGACAAACAGATATAAGTGGAAATAATCCATGCCGGCCACATTGAGGGTAGTGTCCATTTATATACATGAAGGTCAGCCGATCGATACTCGGTATTAAAACAAGAAACACAAGGTGATGCTTTGTCAGATCAATGTGCCGGCAATCTATTGCTGTAACTCCACACAGTTCTGACCTTTTCACTTAAATTCTGCATCACCGGGTGCCTCTTTTTTTCGCCTGTTTTTGAACAAGCTCTCTGTAAGCATCATTTAAAAATTAAACTGAATGCATAAAATATTTGCTCGAAGCATATTTAACGCGCTTAAACATTCACATTAAAACGCCCGGATAACAATCCAGATGAACCTAGGTTACAACAAAGGAGATTCATTATTCATGAATCCTCCATGTAGCTGTAAGGAAGCTGTTTTATGAATATGCTATAAACCAAAGTTCATGTTAGATGTCAGGTTTATCATTGCAGTTGTCTGTATTTTTCGTTGCCAATGAGAGGGGCCTCTGTGTATCTGTGTACGGTTGTTCAGCACCACGGACAGCTCTCCGCCAACTGCTGTTTTATGCTGCAGTTTGAGTTCAGCACCGCGGACAGCTCCCTCTGCTCATACTGTCTGATACGAGACGGACTCTGTGATGCTCTCATGGCCTGTTACATGACCAGACACCATCATCACAGACCTTGTAGCTAACCTCTTACGCCCGTGTCCAAGCTAAGCTGGAACACTTTGGTCTTTGCGTTTCTTTCATTACGACCTTCCCTCTGTGCACACACACAACACCTCTTTGATGGGTTCCACCTGAACCCTTTTCAAATGGTTTTATAAGATGTTTAAATTGACAGTTTACCAAAAAAAAAAAAAGAGAAAAAGAAAAGAGACCCGTAACCTAGGTGTCCTCAGAGTTGTCTTCTGACGCACAGGTGATTAAAGTGGTCCCTGCTTTGTCAAACTGAGACATTTAACCAGGATCAGGTCATTTCTTTCATCCATAGACCTAAAAACAGGTCATCCATGCTTTTATCTCCTCCAGACTTGACTATTGCAACACACTTTATTCTCTGCAACACAAATGCTGCCGCCGGGCTTTTAACACCCTCTAAGTGAAGCAACTACATTGCGCCAATCCTCGCTGCCCTTCACTGGTTAGCTGTGATTTTTAGCATTGATTTTAAGATTTTACTGCTTGTTCTAAAAGCCTTGAATGATCAGGCTCCTGCCTGTTTCTGTGATCTGGTAAAGGCTGGCCTACACTAAAACATTTTTTAATGTGGTGCGCCTTTTCTCTATATCTGAGGGACGGCCACTCGGTGTGGGAGGATTCTCCTCGTGGGAACTCCATTGGTGCACTGTGACCGGCTTTAGGTTGGCTTGGAAAGGCCCAGGATGAAGGTGTCGCTTTACAGAACTCCTCCCGATACCTCCCCGCTTAGTCCTCGCTGTTCCCTCTCTCTTTGCTGTCCCCTTCCGCAGTGCGGCGATGTCGGCAACCCACCTGACCCGTCTTGAAACATGGACCCCGTCCTGTTTACCATGCTTTATGTGTGTGATTTATTTTTTTGCCTTGACGTCACCATTCATATCTATACAACCGATGTGTTTATGATTAAATTGTTTACAAGAGCACAAAGTTCTTCATAGATCTAGCCTCTTAATTTTGCTCTCAAAGTGCACCTGATTGATGCATTAAACTTCAAAATGTTCAACATGTTCT
Source organism: Helicolenus hilgendorfi (assembly GCA_916700815.1). Taxonomy (NCBI): domain Eukaryota; kingdom Metazoa; phylum Chordata; class Actinopteri; order Perciformes; family Sebastidae; genus Helicolenus; species Helicolenus hilgendorfi. The sequence continues at coordinate 18,221 of CAKALG010021228.1, forward strand.
TTCTAAATGCAAGATGTTTACAAAATCAATGAGTATTCATGTCAAATAATTGTGATTATGATTTTTGCCATAATTGAGCATCCCTATTATTATTCTTGTTATTATGAATTGTCTAGTGAAATATTTCCAAGATCAAGCCTGAATAGCATGAATAATATGTCTACCCTTGTGTGTGCTGTGAATTCGAGTCTCCTTCACGGCTCCACAGCTTTGTCTGATTCAGATTCACTGTCTTCGTAGACACTCTCAGTCACACAAACAAGCCCGCTGCAGGTGTCTTCATTCCTGGGTAGTTCAGTATTTCAGTGAAATTCTTAATACACTTATTGTGATATAGCAATGTGCAGGTCTTTGTCTACCTGTGCTGCATAGCAATGTATCAAATTCACACTCTTTTGTACAACAGATAGGAGCCTCGGCTTTCCTAAGCGCTGCTACGTACTATTTCCAGATACATATTCAAATTTCCTGGTGGAGTTCTCAATCAAATGCTAATTGAGCTGTTCTAAGGACCCCGAGGCTTGTAGTTGTGTGAAGTGTTATGTTGCGGATGCCTCATGTAAATGGCCAGTAAGTAACCTGGAAAGGTGAAAAGAGGTCTTGAAGTTGATGTAAACCCCAGGTGTAATGTCTGCTGGAGCGATAAGGCCCTGTTTGTTTTTCCCCTCCACCGCAGTAAGCTAAAAATTGACTGGCACTATCTAAGCCTCTGGCGATTATCTGACGTGCCAGAGGGTTCATGCTGCAAAGACTAATTAGTTTCATTAACTTGCACTCAAGATAAAAAACAATTGCTTTCATGTAATTGAAATGCTGATTTTCCTATCCCTCAGCTCTCCCCTCACCGCTGCCTCGTCTCATTCTTCTCTGGATGCTATATCGGTACTCCGACCCGCCCCTCCGCCTCTGTGCTGTAGGTGGATCTCACCATCACCTCTCTCTTTTGCTAATTAATATTGTTACACACCAACACGTCATCAGTTTCATGAGCTCCTGTGAACGTTGCACCGGTGTTTGAGTGCTTATTTTGGGGGTGTCATATTCCGTTTGATGATCTCGGCAGTTTAGAAATCAAGACTGAAACTGTGTGTTAGTGTGTGCTGATAAACTCACTCACTCAAGGTCCTGACAACCAAAGCCAACGGTCGGCTGTCGGACAGTTTGGGGCCATCAGTGAGCGTCTGCTGGCCTAGTTTTTTTCCAGTGTGTGCCCCACCGTCGGCTCTAGTCTTCCCGTGTCTGAGGTATTTTGGCCGATTCAGCATGTTGAATTGACAGCAGAGCCCGTTGGTGATAGAAATCACTCTGATTGGCTGTTCAGCTTCAGTGAATCAGTGCACGATTTTCCATCTTCATCTCATCTGATCATTCCAACACACGGATATTTTCACAACGACATTGCCGTCTGGATTGAAGCTAAGTGGTGAGTGAGAGTGGTGTGAAAATGGTCAGTAAACTCTGCTTAGTTTCATGTATGTATCCTAACAACGGCTTGTATATCCCCCGCAATCGGTCATTCGGTTTCCCTTTTTGAATGACGAATACAGACTACCGCCACCTGCTGGTTGGAGAGTTATTTCCTCTCACACAGGCGCAGAACATATGCGCTAACTGGGCGGCGGCTGTAGTCTTTACGGTGTGTTCAAGTGCAACTTGTCAAGACAAAAGCAACGTGAGACGAGAGAACAGTTCAGCCTTCATCGCTGCTAGTTCTTTGATGTCGGGTTGGTGTGTTCGGGCCTTTGGGTACAAATTCGGAAAAAAGCACCCCTGGTAACGAAATCACAAATCACAAAACAATCTGCATTGCACCTCGGTGCTGACAGAAAATAAACGCTAAGACGGTCCTCTGGTATATCAGATTATTTTTCTTTTATTATGGTGAGATAAACTTTTGCTGTGATGTTTTTTCTTGCTCTCTACAGAGAGGGCTTGTCACTCAAACAGCTTTTCTGCAGATGATATGATGTTTTTTTTTTTTTTTTTATCAGTGTTCATTGTTCACTTGCTGCGTTGTTTATTAATCAGCAATAAAGCAGCAAACAAGACTTTTCCTGGTATGAAAATGTCACATATTGTTTCTCATGTCATTAGATCATGTATGATTAAATGCCATTATTGTCACCATTATCGTCACCCATCACCACTTCAGCTAGCAACTCCGTCACTAATCAGCATCATCATTATCATCTCCATAATTAATAACAACAGCAATAAAAAGCTGCGGCATAACTGCAACAGAAACAACACGATAGCTGACGTTAACAGCTGGCATCTTCATAATGAAACATCACTTTTCACTCAAGAGGAAATCCAGACCATCCAGTCAAACAGAGATCCAATGAGACAACAGGAGTAGTGTGTCTTGGGCTTGAAACACATGCATGAGAAAGTGCTTATCGACAGAGCTGTAAATATCAATGGAGCCGCATTCAAGGCCACCGAGTGCGACACCCTCTTCTCTTTTCATGTTGAAAAAGTTTCACTGACTTCTGATTACTATGCACTCATTGCCACACAGCACATTTTTTATTCTCCTCTTACTTCTGCTCTTTTACAGTTTCAACACTCTCTTTCACCTTCTTCTACTGTCCATTTTTACCCAGTAGGTGTGGATTTAGCATGTGAAGAGATGTGTGATGGGTTTTTTTTGAGACTGCTATGTTACATATTACCATAATTATAACATTATATATGCATCATTTAAATGACTGTATTTCAGTCTGTTGCAGGTCATAACCACACATTGAATAATAGTCACAGAACTGCTATTGAAATAACAGTAAATGCTTAATAGACCATCAACTTTTATTACCAAATTTAGCCCCGTTTTAACCTAGAAGCACAGATGATTTTATGGGGTGGCAATGTTGGTCAGTCGGTCAACAATTTTTGTCCAGACTAGGGCTGTCACAATATCAGATTTTCACTAGGCATTCATGGTCCTCAGAGGATTAATCCGACCCACTGTGACTTTTCCTCTTGCGCCACCAGCAGGTCAAAAATGATCCTTTTAAATCATCTCAACATCTACAACATCATGGGACAATGTCTGGTACAGACATTCATGGTTCCCAGAGGATATATTCTATAAAGACTTTGGTGATCACCTGACTTTTATTCTGCAAATGAGTCCCTACATAAGGCTCACATTTGTGGTTTTGAATAAAATATCTACAACAATTGATGGATTGTCATAAAAATTTGTACAGACATTGATGTTTCCCTCGGGATGAATTGTAATAACTTTGATGATCCCTTAACTTTTTATCTAGCAGCATGATAAGGTCAAAATTTTCATTTGTTGGGCGCCGCAGAGGCGGAGGAGTTACGATGAACCGCAGCATTCCCAGTTCGAGTCTGGCTGGGGACTTTAGTGGCATCTCCCCCCCTGGTTTCCTGTCATCTCTCTGTTGGCACCAGTGAGCAACTCCAGGCTTTGAGAAGTGAAGACAATGCAGAAGTGCCTTAAACTTTCATTCTTTCTAACAGCCTGCAGGGGGCGACTTCTCTGGTTGCAAAAAAGAAGTCCGATTGTATAGAAGTCTATGAGAACATGACCCTACTTCTCACTTGATTTATTACCTCAGTAAACATTGTAAATATGAGTTTATGGTCTCAATCGCTAGTTTCAAGTCTTCTTCAATACAGCATGATGTTCATTTAGTAAATTATGGTCCCATTTAGAGTCAAATAGACCATAAAGCAGGGGATGATTTAGGGCGTGGTTGACAGGTCGTTACAACGGCGTTGTCCGGTCTGGGAGTTGTCCGTGTTTTTGTCTTACAACTTTAACCCTTTCACAGTGTGTTTTCAGTTCATGTTCAAGTTAATTATAACATTTTTGGTCACCTAAAAATGTCTCATTCAACGTTTGGTTGTACTTAAATTCACTCTCTCATGTTGCTTCTGGTTGCAAAAGACCAAGATGGCGACAGCCAAAATGTCAAACTCAAGGCTTCAAAACAGCAGTCCACAACCCAATGGATGACGTCCACTTCTTATATACAGTCTATGATTGGCACCATCTAATAAAGGCATAAACACCTAAAAAAGGTGGACTTAGAATTTGTAAGTACAGCCTCACAGAGATCTATTGACTCATGTTTCGCCTAGAAATTACCAAAAGGTTGCTTCGTGGACAGCACCAACCGGCTCCCGCTTCTTCTCCTCACTTCACCTGCTCTCTTTGTCCACTTCCTCTCTTTAAACAGAGAGGGAATTTTATTCAAGATTGCGGCATACTGAATCAAACGCCCCGTTCTCCACTCACTTTGCATATATTTTAGCCTTTTCCTTTCCTCTTTAGTGCTGCAGAGATTCTGATCTTTTATAACTAGATAGATGGGGGGTGACGGATGTGATTTTGTTTGGTATTGTTTGTGAAGTGACACACACCAGGGTTTCACAGAGAGGCGCAACAGGGACCAACACAGGCCTGTTTGCATTATAAAGAGATATCGGCGTTTTGACCGCAGGGTTCCGTGCCCGTCATTAATGACCTTTTCAAACATTGTATTGCTGCTGCACCGTCAAAAACCTCTTGCTCGCCCAGGGCTGCTTTGTTCTCTGAAGTGTTCGGGCTGCATAAATCAAAGATTTAAAGATTTTGATATCTTGCCTTTTAACACCAACACAGAAATGACAGAAGTGAGCATGAATGGGGAAAGAGCGCCGTGCTGTTTGTGACATTTAACATGTGTAATTTGCCGGTAGCAACAAACATAAAGATAAATATATAAACAGATTTTCCTTAAACAGCTTCAGAAGACACAAGTCATTATTTATTAGTAGCTTCAGTCAACATACAATTTATTTACAAGTTTATAGTCTTCAATAAATGACTTTAACAGTATGTTGTAAACATTCATAGGCTCTGTATGAGGCCGACTAGAGGATGATTAGAGTTGCTATTTGGATCAACAGGAAATCCTTCAAACTGTATTCTTATTGAACTGTATTCAAATTAAATTCATTAAATTAATGTGGGCAGTTATGACAAAATTCCTGTCAACAATTTCAGTATTTTTTAAGACATTGGCATAGCGTCTCTTGATAGAAAAAAAAAAATTCTCTACAACCCTTTAAAGTTTGGAGCTTGCACATGGATTTCGGAGCCAAACATACTGAAAGTGATTATGTGCCATGAATGATTATGGGTTAATGTGAAGAGAAAGTGACAGTAATAAAGCACCGCAGGATGAACAGACAGACTGACTGGCAGGGAGAGCGAGACACTTCCTCCCTCTGAAGCATTACTTCCCGAATTTCCATTTCAATCAGCGGCAGCCTCCCGGGAGGCACGCG
>CAKALG010021229.1:0-17621 GCA_916700815.1 Helicolenus hilgendorfi
TTTATATAGCACTTCTCAAAACAGATATTACAAAGTGCTTCACAAGACAATAAAAGCAGATAAATAAAGTAAAAGATATGTTAACTGTTAAAACAGAACATCAGACAATAAAAGCAGATAAATAAAGTAAAAGATATGGTATCTGCTAAAACAGAACATCACAGAACATATCAATAATAATAATAATAATAATAATACATTTATTTATATAGCACCTCTCAAAACAGATGTTACAAAGTGTTTCACAAGACAAAAAAGCAGATAGAGTAAAAACAAATATAGTAACTGCTAAAACGGAACATATCAATAATAATAATAAAAGTGGTAAAATGGTAGGACAAGTTGATAAAACAAATATACAGTATATATACATAAATGTGTATAAATGGACACATGCGTCCAGAAACGGATGTATACGTACATAAATTTATACCCTTCTACTTATAGGAATGCTATCCTAAAAAAATGTGTTTTCAAACGTTCTTTAAAAGTGGATACAGAGTTAGATGATCGTATCTCTATAGGAAGTTATGACAGCAATGAGTTTACTGTCACCTTATAGTGGACAGTATTCACTGCGTTCACAGGACCTCTTTGTGCTCTCTGTCCCAAAAGCTCTGACAAAAATTTGGGGAAAGGTTTTTTTGCATATTCTGCACCCTCAGCCTGGAATTTGCTCCAAAAATGACCTAAAAATCAAGGAGCTGGTATCATTAAATATTTTTAAATCTAAAATGAAGGCTTTAGAAGCAGACTCTATGGCATGCCAATGTTTTTAGCTCCCTTGTTGTACAGCTGACTCCCAGAAAAGTTCCTTTTTGTCCCCCCATTTGTCTTAACATAGTTCTCTTTGCAAATTTTAGTGCTTTTAGTGTTTATGAATTGTATTTTATATCTGTATTTGTGTCTGTGTCTGCAACTTTGTGTTCTTGCTGTTGACCGTCTTGGCCAGGTCTCCCTTGGAAAAGAGGTTCTTAATCTCAATGGGACTAACCTGGTTAAATAAAGGTTAAATAAAAATAAATATTGACACTAGCTGTAAATAGCACTACAAGGCTCACTGTCATAGTGGTATCTGTCTAAAATGTAGTTTTTCAAGCCTCCCCCAGTCCAGCCTGGCAGGACTCAAATGTATAACTATATGAGATGAGGTGAAATAGGACCATAAAGATAACCACACAGGTTTTGACAGGCTTTGACTGTAATGAGCGTTATACAGCGCCAGTGAGTCTAATAATGGTGTAATGGGCATGCTGCAGAAGTTTGACAGCCTGACTTGAGAGCTTTTGTTCAGTCACTCTGGTGTGCTTATATCCTGCTGTATTCAAATGCAGTTTGGAGCTTCTTTTAATTGAGGATTTCCATTTTTATGGAACCGCTTTTGCTTCATATTTCAGAGAGAAATCTTGCACTTTGTACTCAATGATGTCTGACTGCTGTTAAGGGGATAACATGCAGACTGCACAAATTCACAAAACTAATGCATTATTAAACGACACAACAGCAGTTTATTAGTTTTGCCACTTAGACCAGCTGTAACATAAAATCAGCTGCTGCTCATGAGTCCACCACATTAACAAGTACTTTGTACTGTTGATACTTCTTCATCTTACACCAGTTTTGTTTTATTCAAGTAAAATCTATATTTTTGCACCACTGATTTGGATCTTACAAATACCAAATATGGTATTTTAATAATATGATTGATTTTAGGTAGATGATTACTTAGAAAAAAGCATGAAATTAGAACTAATTAGAATTAGAGTGACGTTGGCTATACAAATAAAACAACCATAAAGTACAATAAAGTCACTCAGTATTGAATACCATAAATGCAGTTGCAGTATGGTAATAGGGGAGATTTTCAAAATAAAAAGGTTGCTACTATCTCACTAGTGGAGCTCCACACAGACACACAATAAGTCTTGATACTGCAGTCGTTTTAAACTCTAAGAATATGGCTTGAGAAGAAGAAGAAATGACTTTCTCTGGAGAGAAGGCGACTATAAATGCCAGCTGTGTTCATCTGCTCATTGTCACGAAAGCTGAATCCTAAATTTAAAAGGAGTGGAGTTAATCAGGTCTGTGCCATTCATTTTAGCTGTCCTCACTGAGCGTTACTATAAAACAGAGGATGCATTGTTGCTTTGCATTGGCTTGTTGTTGACATGTGGTCTGAAAAAGCATGAATGGTGTTTCATAAAGTTCAACCCCATGCTGACAGTCAAAGCTGTAATGCACGACTCCTGAATCAAGATGTTTGTGCTGCTTGCTTACAAACAGAACTGAAATGTCACTGACCCTTTGATATCTGTGTGTGTGCGTGTGTGTGTGCGTGTGTCTTTGTGTATTTGCATGCAGATGAACTTACCAGCACCTTCCTGATAATATGCATCCTTTGGCATTTAGTTGCTGGCTGAATGCTGAGTTGTTTTCCTTCGGACAAGCCAGCAAAATGTCTTCCAGAAACCTACAGTCAAGCTGGCATTGACTTTGTCCCCCGTGGCTACTAATTGAGAGTTACGTGTTGTGATAATAACGCCCTCTGCCCACTGTGATAATGTCCCCCCTTGAGGTTGCTGTGTGAAAATGATGAGCTCTATGACGTCTCTCTGAGTCCTTAGCACAGCAATAGGAATGGTTGGTTTGCTGGCACTTTCCTTTTTGGCTTCGGGATGTGTTTTTAGTTGATTCGTCATTTTGTCATTTAAAATAACTGCATTTTTCTGTATATCTTTGGAAATTTATTACATTTTTGCTTTTGGACAAAGCAATTTAGAAAGAATTTAGAAAAACATATCTAATTGTGATTATTTTGACTGATATTGCAGGCAGTTGTGATATATCATTTACATTGAAAAACATTAAATTAATTATGGTGTTAATTTTGTGGGAATCTGTGCAAAACAAAGATGTTTTCAGAGCATTAGTGTAGCATCAAACAACTATTTGCTATGTAAAGATATAGAGGAGTAATGTCTACCAGAGCAGAGAATGAAGTCACTCTCCCTCTGTGTGTGTTGTAGTCCAAGCTTCTCCTTGCTTTGTTGACATAGCCGGGCCGGCCATGCGTGCTTCTAGTGCACGTTCAAACATCTGTGCGTGCTCCACTGGCTAGCTCACGGCCACCACACTGTATCGCTCTCATATGGCGGTAACAGCTGATAACGCTGTTGAAGAAGCGTAGCACCCAGCCTATGGTTCTCCCCCAGGTTAACACTGTTAGCTCTGTCAGAAGTGTTGCCTTTATTTTCACTGTTAGCGCTGTTAGCACCGCTAGCTGCGAGCCGCCGGCTCAGCTGTCGCCATGTTGAGAGCCGTACAGAGGCAATAGAAATGTTCCCAATCTCGCATTTAGCACCTTTAAGTCTGTAGAATATGATGTGTAGGCCAGGACATCTCCGCAGTACGACAATATCTAATTTAAAATGGTATTTCCATTTTACCTTTAACAATTATTGTGTGAAAAATTTGAAAATTGCTGTAGGCTATATTGCGATTTTGATAACGTTACGATTAATTGTTCAGCTCTAATTTCAAGACATCACCTTTCGACATGTTATGGACGGATTATTCAGGTTCTTATGACTCATGACTCATCTTCCCTGTCAGTTCTCATTCTATCTCCTCTTTTGCACTTTTCTGCATGTCTGCACTCTCAATCAATAACACATTTCAGTCAAGCTGTACTCTACAGGATATAACGGTCACTGACTTTTAGCATTTAACCCCGTTAGCCACGTTACCCTGTATGCCCCCTCTGTTACGGGTCGGAAAGGGAGGGTTTTCCCAGGTTTCTGTGATTTGGGTCTCCGTGGGAACATGGCACGCTGGCCAGGCATGAATTGGCTGGCACACTGTGTCCCTGACAGAAAGACCCAGATGCTGGAGGAGCAGCAGCAGGGGGAGACAGGGGAACCCAATGTTTTATCCCATAAGCCAACTGTGCCATGTGCTCACAGCATGGCCTGGGCTTCTCACTTTTTCTCTCCCCGCTGCCAGACAAGTGTAGGGTTCAGCAAGCTCGGGAAGGCTGTGATGAGTGCTGTAGGGGGGAGTTAGTTTGGAAGGGACAGCACAGGAGACATGTTCTTCAGCACTGACATCATGAGTGGCTGGAAGTGAGCCGATTAAGGCAGCGGTTTTGATCTGACTGAGCCACGAGTCAAAGGTGTCAGAATCACTTATGCCCTAATGAATGTGCTTAGTATAGGGCCTCTCCTTGGTCTGAACGGAGGAGGAGAGGCTTGACAGATGAAAGATAACGTAAAGAATCTCCTTTGCTTGTGATCCAATTTCTTTGTGGTGAAAATGACCACGTGAATAATGCAGCATGAACTACTGTATGAAAGACAAACGGGGGCATGAGGGGACATTCAGGGTGAAAGAGAAAGGGAAACATTCAAAGGGAAGTGATCAGGAAGCATGTGGTGACATGCGCCCTACCCTCCTCCCCCTTTCAGTTGGGCTAACGCTAATCCACTGGTCACGTGACCATGAGCTCTTAGCCCGGTCTGGGCCAGGAGCGCTCTGATCCATCTGTCGAATAGCGTTGCTGATTGTTGGCATCCACAGCGCGTACACCCGCCTGTCCCATGATCACTGCCTGCTCCACACAAGACTCAAATTTGATTTACATCAGCTAGTCTGCAGGGTTTGATCAGCAGTTCCTCTCACTGTCTCTTTCCCATTATCCTTTATTCTCCATCTATATCTCTCTTTGTCTAACCTTCATTGAATTCCTCTTTTCAGTGCAGTGAGTAAGTGGGAGGAGGATGACAGTCAACCCTTCAGACACTGAGATGCATGATAAGGCCTTGGGTTATTATCTCAGTGACACAACGCTCAAAGGCAAGTTTGCACTAAGCCATATGAAGGAAGTCACAAATCAGGAAAAAAAAGTATACGCTTGAATTCCCACGAGTTGTGTAGGAGACGTCAGACAGAGGTCAGCCCAGAATAGACTTGGAATGGATATACGTGGTCTGGATTAATCTTTTTCCTCATCTTTATACAACGCCTAAGCCTTAACCAGCCCGGTCGTATCGCCAGATTTTTGCCAACACACGTCTCCATTGTAAATGGTACACCATCAACTGAAAAGCAACGTAAAGTATATTTGCCTATGTTTTGTTAAAATAATACATCAGTCATCATCATATATCTTATAGTTAAACCTGTTCTGCATGTAAATTGATGTGTGAACTATCTTACTATTCTCTGCACAAAAGTTTTTCGGTAAAACGTTAAAAATGCCAGAAAGATTAAATTGTGTGTACACTTGCCAAAGAAACATCTGTTTGTCACGTGCACCTAGAACACTTGGAGGTAGGAAATTGGAAATTTCAACTGTGAAAACTCCTTCCTCTGAGTTGTCTGGAACGCAGCAAAAGGTTCAGTGTCATGAATAATCTGCATTTATCTTGTTAACTCAAAAACTGCATTCAGACGCTCACTTTGTTAGTTAGACTCTAGCAAATTATGTTATAAGTCTCACACAATATCACTCATCCTTTGGCTTGATCCATGTTGTTACACTTCAGCAGGGACACACGCCCAGCTGAGGGTCAGTAGCTCGAATTCCGTGAGCAGCTCAGTGACCAAACACACAACTGTGGCTGTGCCTTGAAACTCTGAAATATGTATGTCATTAAAATGCTAAATCTTCTCAGATGCACATGTGCCTGAGTTAAATTGTGTCATTAAATAAGAGTTTAATAAAAAAAATTATGGTTTACTGTTGAATGAGTTATTGATCTGTGACTTGTTTCATAGTGGTTTTGGAAAGTTGCTCAGCACAACCTCTTTGTGTTTTATTAATGCCTTCAGGCCCTGAGTCATGCTTTATCTCCCTCATGCATGAATTATGTGAACGAATGGCTTCATCTGTGCCCTAAAGGTAATTGTATCATGTGAAGTCTTGAGTCTGAAAAAGAGGGAAAGACCACTGTTTGTTTAGTTCAGAACATGTGTGAGACATATTGTTGGTGAGTAAAGTACTATGAAAGAGTACTTTACTCAGGATAGGATAGTTGAAGTTGTACTCCAGTGAGATTTACAGAGAAGGCATCAATATGCAATGAGGTTAAAAACATAAAAACGTGCCTGTAGACACAGGATTATGCAAAAATCCTTTTCATATTTACACTTCAAGTGTAGTGTTACCTCTCTGTGTGGCACCAACGTTTGCAGAGTGTCAGTAGTTTATTTTCTCTTTTCACACCGACACTATGCACGCAGTGGGTCGCGACCTTATCTAACCTGACCTGCTGGCCTACTTCTGAAGGCAGTGTGTTTTTATCAGCCATGAAGTGACCAGAAAGCCGTATTAAGCGTGCTGCTCTCTGACTGTATGTGTCAAGTCAGAGAGGGGCATCTACAGTAACATTAACACTATTAAATTAACAAAGTTTAGTGTCTTATAGGACCATACTGTGAGTTTCTCAGCGCAGTAAAGTCTTAGTGACAGGAAAAGAAAAAACAAATTCAGTTGTCTTCAAATGCCCCCTCTAAACTATAAGCTCTTGAAATGGATTAAGGAATGTGATACTGTTTATGCCAATATTTCTTGGCATAACACCACTGCAGACTCCTTTACTGTACATTACCAGATATTTGGACTGCTGCTTTTTTAAGCAAAGAGTACTGTCTATTATGAAGTTACACATACATAATATCATGATTTTTCAGTTCTCACAAACTCTGCCATGATGGTCCACCTTTCAGATCTTGTGCAGATTATGTCAGGTCATTAGAACTTGGTGGAATAATAAATGACCTCATTTTGAGGCAGTAAATTGTAGCCTCATCCTGCCCTCCTCAGCCTCATTTGGGTCATGTTCACACCCCAACACTTGTCCCTTAATGAGGTGGCCAATCCTGATGGAGGCTGAAGTAACTGCATCCGCCACCACAGGTCTAAAGGCCCAGAAACACCAAATCGACATCAAAGAATTAGTGGCGACAAAGGCCTCACGTCGCCTGTGTCTTGGCCAAAAAGTTGCACTTGGACACATCGCAAAGACTACGGCCAACTAGCATGCAAAGAGTACAGAAGCGGAGACGAAACTCTGGTGATTTTTTTTTTACAACAGCCGCTGCCGACATTTTGGACTGAGAACAATTATTATATTTATAATATTTTATTGTTCAACACAGGCTATTTCGGTAGAATATGACAAAAGAAGAGAAATAATTTAGTTTAACTTTTGTACGGCACTTTTTAGGCGGAAGATTTTCATGCCGTCTGGTAGTCACTTTGCTGCTGGCCGCTGATGCTGCAATGGAATGAACAATTGACTTTCACTTCTTGGCAATATACCGTCTTTGTAGCATGTACGTTCTGCGCAAGAGGAAATAATGCTCCACACCAACAAGTGGTGGTAGTCTGTATTCGTCATTCAAAAAGAGAAACCGGAAGACCACTGTGAATATACGAGCCGTTGTTATGATACGTACATGAAACAAAGCAGTGTTTGCCGAACATTTTCACAACACTCTCACTCACCACTTGGCTTCATTCCAGATGTCCATGTCCTTGTGAAAATATCTGTATATTGGAATGATCAGATTAGATGAAGATGAGTCGATTAATTGGTCGTTGTGGTCTTAGTTGAAGACTTATTTAGTCGATAAGTCTCTTTTTATGCTTTTTCATGCTGAATGACTTATTTCCAAGACGTTTATGAGCACATCTCTGGTAAACACAAGATTTAAAGTGCTGCTTTTGTGTGATTCTTTGTGGCGAATCCTAGTTTTACAGATCTGTCGATTGAATCAACTAATCGATTAGTCAACAAAATCAAATTTCTTTGGTCGAGGACAGCCCTAGAAAAATGAGAAGAGCCTTCTGTGTGCGCCGTCTTGACTTTACTCGTTGACTTGCTTTCCTCACTTTCTTCTCGTGCACTGATTGGTTTGAGCTGAACAGCCAAGCAGAGTGATTTCTCTCACCGACGGGCTCCGTTGCCGATTCAACATGCTGAATTGGCCGACAAAGCAGATTAGTGCCGACGGTGTGAGACACACCGCAAAATCTAGAACTCAACATTGGCCGACAGTCTGGAAAGAACTCACAAAATAAACAGATTTTTGAATTCTTGACACAATTGTTGACCACAGTTTTTGCAATGAATTGCTTGCTTGAGAGAAACAACTCAGCCTATCATTGGCCAGTTTCTTTAACAGTAACTTGCTACAGGAAAGGGAGCCAAAATGTAGCATCCAAGACTCAGCAGGTGGGGTGAAGTCAGTTCACTAGGTCAGTGTCCAGACTTAGAGTCTTCAACAGACAGACAGGTAGAATCAGAGCAGCAGGTTATACCATAAAGCTGGCATACTGATTAAGTCTGACTTCAACATGGACTAAAGTAAAAAGAGCTGTTCCAAGTTTCACTCAGTGCTAAAGTCAGACTCAATCACTAAGCTAGCTTTGTAGTATAATTCATAAAACAGACTGGCGGCCAACAGGAATGGCTTTAATGCCTTGGCAGCATGGATAGCATAATCAACTTGGCAAATAAAGTGGAAAACTGAATAGCTGTATGATATTTCCTCAAGAGCTCAACAATCTCTGGACTTCAGATGCAGATACCGATATTGATTTTTGAAAGTTCTTAAAAAGTCTGATGACGATAAATCAGTCAACATCACACATACTACACACAAACACTTCTGATCAGGATAACTTAAAGTTTGTTATCAAATAATTGTGACCACAATATGTCCTATACAGGCCATTTTACAGTTCAAAGATGACCTTGTTAGTTCTTTCTGGTTGCGAGGTTACAACAGGGACACTGTTTCTTCAAGTAAATTGAATTATAAATCATAGGATCTTTTATTTAACGTAATTTCTTGAATTAAATTAAATGACCTCAGACATTTAAAATGTCAGTAGTGCAGTGTCTTGTTGATTGTTGGCTGGTATATACATCAAGATTGATATATTAGTGATCAGCTAAAATGGACCAGTACTATCGGCTGTGCTGACGTATCGCTCAGGTTGTAATTTCCTCCAGTGGAACCTTATTTTGTCTGAATTTCTATGCAGCGTTTGTGGGATTGTTTGAGTGTGAGGCTAAAGAGGAAGAAGACAGAGTTGGCGACAACAGGGTCATACAGGGTCACAAACTAATCATGGTTAATAGGCCTTATTTATTATTATTTTAACATGAGAAAGACGTATTGAAGCTTTAACTTACTGGATGCAGACATAAGTTTAGTGATAGCTTGTGCTGTGCTGTTTTTTTGCATAAACAATGCAGCTATAAACAGTTTTGTTGCTGTCAGGTCGGTCTGCATAGAGACACTTGTGTCTTAATTGAGCAGGATGAGAGGGAGCTGTTGTTGCCACTGCTATGTTCAAGCCTATTACAGGTTTACAGCAAATGAGACAGATTGGGAAACCAATGGACAGCTCATAGACAAATAAACAACATGTTTGCAGGGAAAGGTCATGGATAAAAACAGGTTGAGACTCTAAAAAAAGAAAGCATGCTGTCGGTAAATGAAATATCATGTCACCAAATGTATCTACAGTGGCAGCGCACAAGTAGCACATGTATGCACACGGGAGGGACAACATAAACAATTTAGCTCAGTTGTTTGTGCTGCCATTATTCATGACCCTTGTTATATTGAATGTGTGTGTGTGTGAGACATGTCGACTAGATTTAGGTCATGGATGCTCCCTTGTGTCTCGGGGAAAGAGCTAACATCTGTGTAAGATTACTGTAAGGAGCATTTGATTAAAAATGATTAGATGACATACAAGGGGAAAAAAAGACTTCTGAATTATTGATACTTATGTCTCATTTATATGTGGTTGTACTTTGGATTAAAATGTGCTGGATTAGAGTAGAAATAGAGCTGAATGATTGAACACAAGCAGTTCCTTTATTCCTCTCTGTATTGTGTGCATTTTCTGCACCTTTTTGTTTTGCACATGTACACCTCATGATCTTTTATAAACCAACACCGTGTAGGGTAGTAGATGCTCTCTATCTCTCCCTTCCGTGCTTGTAGAGGCACTGGCGCAATATAATGCAAAGTCAGTGTTTGGATTTGTGGAGCTGTTATCCCCTATTGATTCTGTGAGCTCATCTGTGCCCGCGGCAGTGTCTGGCTAACAAGGCTCTCAGATGAGCTGTGCACAACATCTCCAGCCACCCTGCCGCTCCCTCAGCAAAACAATTTTATTTGCTTTCTGCAAAATTAAATAAGGACTTGTAAATAATCCAAATTTGGTGTATTGTAGATGGTATGCGTGGTCTTGCTGATTCCAGATGTTAATTTGATAAAGATTTACTTCCCCCTTTTTGCACTTGTGCATGCATGCAGTATGTGTGTGTCTCTGTGCAAATGTGTACGTGTGTTTGTTTTGTGTCTAGTTTCAGTTTCTACAATAGCATACAGGTCAAAGAGTGGTCTACAATGAAGTCAAAGTGTTACTATTCATAAAGATGTTACATGTTAAAGACTTACATGAGTTTAATCTTTACCTATACATTGAAAGAAACATCAGGGACCCCAACCTGCCCGACATTTTTCGATCCTATCTGTTGTCCCTTTCTAGCCCCTTTGAGTCATTTGGCCATGTGAGTCAATCACATGCGCTGTTAAATATATGCTAAGAGAGAGATGGGGGTGCATGTTGGTCAAATACATTGTTTATCATCATAGTGTGTGGCATTATTATCATCAAACCTCATGAAACACATTTTACATTCTCACATGATCTCCTATCTCTGCTCTTTGTTTTGCACCCAGCGGAGCCATGAGGCAGCATGTGTATAGAATAGTGGATTAGAAATGGAATAGCCTAGCACTGGAGTGTTTGTATTGTTCTCTTTTTACCTACAGAAAAGACTTTGAACTGTGGAGCATCTATTTTTAATCACACTTGTGGATATGTGAAACTCCTCTCACTAATGCAAATGAGAAAGCTAACAACAGAGTTTAACTGTGTAGATGAGGGAAGCACAGAAATGGCCTTCACTGAATAGACGAATAGGACAATAACAAGAAAATAAAGCTTTATTTGCAATGCAAGGTACCTTTATTCCCCTCTGTATATGTTTTTCTTTAAATACAAATTTGATCTCATCTGGTTAGAGTGTTATCTGTTATCATACATGTGGGTTTTATCATTGATTCACATCGGCGATCATTGAAAAAAGGAATAAAAGAACACAACAGTAAATCGGATGACTATCTTCTTGCTACATATGACTTAATTCCCTCCTTTACAGTGCTCCTTTACAGTCCCTCCTTCTACATCTTACTCCTTGGCATACCGGGACTTTTTCTTATGCTTTTCTGCCCTCTCCATATCAGGTTCTCTGTAAGATTCATAATAACGATTCATAACGGTGCAGCGTATTTGCGCTTCGCCTCATAAGCCGTATGAACATAAAAAACTATGTGGGGAGTATCTGGACAAGCCAACGCACGGCACGGGGGAGGATTGAGAATGAGGGTGCTGTAATATATTGGTACAATGTTCATTTCCTTTTTGTAAAATAAAAATAATTAAATTTGTGAACAAATATAAGTAATGAAACGTAATTTAAAAGATTTCCGAATCTCTTCTTTTAGAATCTGCTCTTTTAGGGCAAACATTTCTAGAAGAATTGAATGTTCAGACGAAGGCTGTGATAAATAATTAAAATAATCATTTAATTTGTAATAATAATGGTCCAAAATGATGAAAAAATTGCACAGTTTCAAGTCAAAAACCTTTAAATTTTCTTGAGGGAGGTCCCCCAAACCAAATATCTCCTTGTATCTTTTAGTCACTGTAGAAAGTCAATCTGTGTCTCTGTATAATATTTAGCAGCATCCTGACTGGGCCACTGCTCCATAACCTGAATGAATAGCTCACACACCTCAGCTCTGCATGCATACATGCCTGTCTGGCCGGCCGGTGTTGATTTCAATTTATAGACATCCTAAAATAGGCCTATATTATAGAGTGATACTACAAATAACACAGGAAAGCACTTTAAGTATTAACACTCTATAAAAAACACCCCCTAGACAATATAATGTTCCAGTTGGAATATTATTGGAGTATTATAGGCCTACTATATATGATGGAGTTTAATAATATAGCAATAAAATCACAACTGACTTTGTCTGACAGAATAACATGCTTAAAGAAATAATGAATAAAGTGGTCGCAGGAGATTGCTGATACACATGCCAACATGTGAATAAGGTAGTACTGGCACTTCAAGCTTCTTTTATATTCTGTTCTTCTACTTGGAGATTATATTACCTGCATTCACAGATTTTCAATAAAGTGTGTGCAACTCTTTTAGGCAGATTATTGGTAGCTATTAAATTCAATTCAATGCAAATCACTTTATTTGTCCCCGAGGGGCAATTGTAGAGGCTCATAGAGTAGTACAATTAACAACACAATACCGGAAAATTTTAAACATCTTGAAAGTTAAAAATACTGATACTAATATAGTAATAATACTAGTAAAATACTTAGAATAGTTCAAAATAGTGCAGTATACACAGTATACGATACATATAGATATTAAAAAAAAAAACGTATGAATGAAAAAGCTTTACAGTATATGTATTCAGGAAGGATGCATTGAGGAGGCAGGCAAGTTTAGGAGCATTTTCATGATTACCCGACCACAAACCGGCATGGATTTCACATGAATACGCAGTGAATTGGGAAATCATCTCATGCAGGGAAAGCAGGGGAATGAAGGGGAAAAGGGGGGGTGGGGGTGGTGGCTGTGGCACTCTGTGTTACCTCAGTGTCCATGCTCAGCTTATCCAGATTATCCCTGTGCCACTACCATAATCACCCAGACGCTACCGTGCATAAAGCACCAAAAGGGTGATGCCATTGTTTTCCTTCTTTAATGTGGCAGCGATGAGAGCTCTGTCTTGTTTTTCTGTTTGTCCTCCTGTCATAAGCAACTCCACCACACCCAGCACTATGGCAACATAGCGACAGTGTGACATTTCGATTATTGGTTTGGTGAGGACACAGAGGAGCATGCTCTGTGTCTATTATTCATCTTTGTGTCGTTATCTGGAGTGAAGTTATTGAAAGGACACATGGCTATGTTAAGATATATGATGATAAGTGATGAACTGAGGATTAGCATCTCGCACTTTCACCTGCGATGGGTCCCTTAAAGCTGGACAGGACTGACTGAGGTGATAGGCAGTTCACGTCTGAGCACTATCACGCCCTTCAAGGATGACTGATAGCTGCTTCTGACTGTCACCAAGGCAGCGGGTGTGTTGAAACATATCTACATCAAGAGGAGATTGCTCCGGCAATTCAGGGAGAACCACAGGGGGGCTGTGAGCATTTTGTTTTGTCGACACAGGCTTTTTGAATCCTGGATGTGGAGGAAGATGCTCTGTGGCCTTCAACAATGATCTGTTGATGGCAGAGAAGATATGGATTAATAGTTTGAAATGCTGAGGGGTCTGGATACTGCATACTCTCCGGCATGTTAATGTGGCACGATTCCCTTCAGAGCCCACATTGCGTATGTAACTACAATCCTCATACATAATAAACATGTCAAAGTGCAAGCAGTGCCTGCGTTGGTTTCCAAATTTTAGTGTGCCCTCCTGCTCTTTCATTGGTCAGAGTTCTGTCCCAGGTCAAGTCATTGGCTGTGCTTCAGAGACCTGACACATCACTGTCAAACTTTAAAGGACCAGTGTGTAAAATTTAGGGAGATCTTTTGACAGAAATGGAATATAATATCAATAAGTATGTGTTCGTTATAATCACCTGAAAATAAGAATTGGGTTTTCGTTAGCTTAGAAAGAGCCGTTTATATCTACGTACGAAGAGGGTCCTCTTCACAGAGTTGGCCGCCATGTTTCTACAGTGACCCAGAACGGATAAACCAATGTGCTAACTGCTTGGGCCGGAGTCAATAATGTTATTCGCCCCGGAGTTAACCCCCGTCACTCCACTCAGCTGACATGTGAAACCTCTGTTGGTCTTGAGGAGCTACAGCATTTATTTCTGCACAAACTGCAACTTCCACTGTACATTCACTTGATCTTCTCAGAGCTAAACTAACTCTGTCTTAAGCTCCACCAGCTCACTTGTTTGCTCACATACATTCGCCATCGCTCTCTCTCTCTCTCTCTTGCTTCACCACTCACTTCCCATGTACACACACACTCTTCGCACTGACTCTTCTATTCTCCAAATGGCCTACGCTCCTCTTACAACAACTGGCTCTAGAGAGGGCCATTCGCGTTTTCACGTTTTCACTTTGGTCACTGTAGTTCTTCTACACATTTGGCACACAGGGGAAGTTTCAGTTAGTTGCAGTCTGCAACCTCACCGCTAGATGCCGCCAGATCCTACACACTGCACCTTTAAATAAAGATAAATAAAACCAGGCTCTGTGAGCCCTGAGGTTTGAGACAGTTTTCTCCCAAACATGTTGGCACAGTAAAGTTTATTGAAGCAATCAAGTTGTACCCCAGAAGCTTCTGTATTTCCCCGAGAAGCGAATGAAAATTAAATCATGTGGTTATAATTAGCTACTTTGTGTGGTGTTTTGATTGAAGAGGATGTAACTACTCGAGTGATGTGCTTGTCGAAGGCAGGTTCTTCAGGCCTTGTTTGTCTTTGACGTAGAATCATTTTTTACTCTGAAGCAATCGTTATACACTCATCGTGGTCATGACATATCTTGTAGCTGGTTGTCTTGTGTGTTTGTGAAATGCCTGTAAATAAAATGAACACCCGACTGAAGATATAGATCCGTGGCAGCTGGCATTTGATTTCCGTGGTACCAATGTAAACAAACGCTGTCACATGAGGGTATTGATCAGGCTGTGTGGTGGCAGTTTAAAGATGAACTCACAAAGAGCAAGTGGCTCTTTTAGAAATTCGAGTTTTATTGCAATAAATGAGGTTCACATTTGTAAATGCGGATCTCCCACCTCGCCGGGCTGCAGAGCGAGAGATAGCAAACAGAACCCAGTACTTGTACAGGCAGGCGTTCTCACACTCAGCAGGTGTCTCTGAATAAACACACAGAGTATTTCATCTGCCCATTCGGACCTTTGTTCAGGCTGTCTGTGTTTACTGTCTATGTTTACTGGGAACCGAGAGTAGAAGGTTGAATCCCACCACTCGGTATTAATAACATTTTGCTGTGTCACGGCCGTACCTTCTCGCACAGACGCAGAGATATGCAGCTCCTTTGGCTGCCTGAAGGCCAAAGGTTAAAAATATGCTAATACAGGCTGATTATACAATTATAAGCACATCCTTCCTATCTATAGGCTACGTAGCATGCACGTCTGCATTTTCACTGATCTGGAACAACATACAGTAGGTGAAGGGCCTGCCCATGGTCTCATTTCAGCTCTTTAAGCCCCCAGAATTGCAAATATATCACTATTAAAGGGAGGATTTTATATTTTTAACTTTAAGAATTCATTGAGTTTAAGTATAATTTCCCTACTGTAAGCAAAAAAAAATGAGAAATTGTTGCAATTTACAGCTATGCTACTTGCTTCTAAGTATTGGTTGTGCTCTGGATCTCAGCTCTGGACCCTGTTTGGGGTCCTATCTGAACGTGAATTGGTGCTGGTGCTGTCGTCGCTGTGGGCCACCTATGTGGAGTAAAGGTGGGGTTGACCTTTACTGAAAGCACTGAGCTTGCCATGAAGGGAGGGGAAACATGGTAAGGGGAGCAACAGCGCAGAGGGGGGGATGGGTCCAGAGCTCTGGTGACTGTGTGTGAGAAAATGCAGCTATCCGACCTCTGACACATGACAAGCTGGGAAGATCAAAGGGCACAGCTCTCCAAAGCTGCCTGCATTGGTGTTTACAGGACTGCTGTAGACAGAAGAAGAATACCATAGTAAAAGGGGAGATATAAACTTCAAGAAGCAGCAAGATAATATTAAAGCTGCGGTTGGTAATCTTCAGAAACTAGCAATAGTATGCAAAATTTTAAAAAGTGTCCAAACGAAAACCCAGCCCAGTGTCGCCAACTCTTTTCCAATGAAAGTAGCTAGCAGCACTAGCTCCAAAAGTCACTAAATCTGAGAGAAAGTCGCCAAGTCAGTAACACTGACAGCCCGTCCCTTCAGGCCTCCCTGTAAAGCCACTCCCCCAAAATTATCATTATGAACGTAAAAATATCATAATGAATGTAAACAATGAACATGGCTATTGTTAGTACACACAGCTGTCAAGCTAGAAGCTTGTGTAAGATGGTGACGCGTAATGAGTGCACAGACAGAGTGTGCGCAGGTAGATAGGTAGATAGGTCGTCCAATCACTTTATTCAGGCTGAATGAGATGATTGGACGGGCTTATTACAGTCCTGCAACAGCTACAGATACCAGATTTTTTTCATTTTCTTCTTTTGTCAGAGTATTTGATTTATTGATTGCTGTCAATGATGTACTGAGATTTCAACAAATATAAGATTAGAGAGATATGATAACCAATCTTAGCTTTAAGCAACAGTGGAGAACAAAACTAAAATAAGATTTTCAATAAAAACTAGGGCTGTCAATTGACTAAAATATTTAATCGCGACTAATTGCATGATTGCCTATAGGTAATCATAATTAATCACACATTTTTTATCTGTTCAAAATGCAACTTAAAGGGACCTAATGCTGGCTTTATGCAAATGTATGCATATGTGTCTTATTAGAAATCAATTAACAATACAAGAAACCCTCACAGGTACTGCATTTAGCATAAAAACATATGCTCAAATCATAACATGACAAACGGCAGCCCAACAGGCAACAACAGCTGTCAGTGTGTCAGTGTGTCAGTGTGCTGACTTGACTATGACTTGCCCCAAACTGCATGTGATTATCATAAAGTGGGCATGTCTGTAAAGGGGAGACTCGTGGGTACCCACAGAACCCATTTTCATTCACATATCTTGAAGTCAGAGGTCAAGAGACCCCTTTGAAAATGGCCATGCCAGTTTTAGCGTAAATTCAGTGTTAGTTTGGAGCGTTATTTAGCCTCCTTTGTGAAAAGGTATGATATCAATGGATTCCTTAGGTTTTATATTTTCATATGATAACAGTATTTTCACTGTAGCTTTAAAACTGAGCCTGATACAACCTAAAAAACACAAGTTGGGTTTATGCGTTAAAGAAATTAGTGGCGTTAAAACGAATTTGCGTTATCGCGTCAACTTTGACAGCCCTAATACAAACCTTTTTGACAGTTGAATTCTTCCCATTTTAAAACAGTATAACTCTGCCTGTCACTGTTGTCGTTAGACCAGTTTGAAGATGTTGAAACAATACATAGCCCATATTTGCCTGACCATCCCACACACAACACTCTGCATATATGCACACTGTCTCCTTGATTCTTACAGCATGATGTGCCTCTCAGAGGTCACAAAGATGGAGTCTGCATGTCTGAAAGAGGAAATGGACAAGAACAGGAGCCCTTGAGATAATTGTTAATAGAGTTAATCGAGTTTATCCAATCACATGTAAATGTCAAGTTATTGACTCTGGTAAGCTAATTTAGCAGCACACCCTTTATTCCAGCTGATGAAGAGCATTGATTTGGCTGCCTGAATGGATGTGAGCTCACACAGTGCGCGGCC
>CAKALG010021230.1:0-10998 GCA_916700815.1 Helicolenus hilgendorfi
AAAGCAATTAGATGCTCAAAATTCACACAACTGCATCACTTCGATGAGATGTAGAAATTGCATACGATTCTGTGTTTTTGCAACAAACATTATATAGTCTTTTAATGCAGAATCAATCACACAGAGAACATTTAGAATAAATGACATCCAGCTGTACGAATGACCATATAAACGTTAAAAAATGTTCATAGTGTGTGAGAAATTAATCGTTTGTACATCTATGTATGTTTATTATTGTTTTAGACTAACTTCCTCACATAACATTTTCCTCCGTCTTTGCCTAGAAAATTAAACCAGGCTATAAGCTCATGTGTTTCATTAGATTCAATTCAGTTCAATTTAATTTATTTTTATATAGCGTCAAATCATAACAGAAGTTATCTCGAGACGCTGCGTGCCATTTCATTTTCTCAGCTCCTCTGGGGAATATATGGAAAATATGGATTGCCGCAAAGTCACACATTATGTATACTGTATATATTATATATATAATTTATTTTTTTGGAGGGGTAGGGGGCAAAAAGGACCATCCCCCACATGTGCCATTGCTACAAAGACGGAGACAGGATTTGTAAAATGAAGGTTTTGAAGAAAATGACAGCCATTAAATTTGTCTGTGGGTTGCATTATGAAAAGGAGCCAAAAACATGTTTCATGTCTGCTTGAATGCTTGCATTTGAATTCTACGTCTTTTCAAACGTTCGGTTGGTTAAATAAAAATAAATAAATAAATAAAACGTGTTTGCTCACACAATGCTAATTACATTGCCTCTTCCTCTTTTCAATTTGAGATTTGTAAACGCCTGTCACGGCACACAACGCCATCTTTTGTTTTTTGCGGTGCAAATAATTGAGAGACCGCATCCCCTGTCTTCCACCTCAACTCTTCGACGTTCAAGAAAAAACTATTTGCCCTTCTCTCATTTCCTATATCTTCTTTTTCCCCTCTTCCTTTTTTCTTCACTGCCACAGTGAGTTTGATCTGGACATCTCGGCCCCAGTCAGTGAAAAGTAACATCTATTGGGGAAGGGAAACAGCCGTTGCTGGTGGGTAAGGAGCGCTGCTGCTCCCTGGTAATAGCTTTGGACACAGCTGTGTGCATGGCTGACTCCTCAGCACTGCCGGGC
Source organism: Helicolenus hilgendorfi (assembly GCA_916700815.1). Classification (NCBI taxonomy): domain Eukaryota; kingdom Metazoa; phylum Chordata; class Actinopteri; order Perciformes; family Sebastidae; genus Helicolenus; species Helicolenus hilgendorfi. The sequence continues at coordinate 1,129 of CAKALG010021230.1, forward strand.
CTTATCTCCAGAAAGGAGATTAGGTTTCTGGGGGGTCCCGACGCATGTCTATAGTTGAGGGGAGGCTTGTGAGCTGGTCCATGGCGCAGTAGCCGCAGATAAAATGTTCAAGGTATTATTCCAATTCCCTGTGGTTTTTGTTTACTTTTGGCTACGTTGATTCTGAATAATAGCCTGCGACAACACTAACCCAGAATGTGTGGTAGTTGGAGTTGATAAGGAAACAGACTTCAATGTTCCACCCTCCTGATTAGCCTCATTCTGCTCCCCCCACACCGCTGTTAGTTCGATTTCTTCACTAGATAAACATCTGAAGCGATGAAACATCTGAAACAACCCAAATTGTGGCTTGTTTACTCGTCGCAGCCCATGTGCAGAGTGGTGTAAATATAGAAACAAATGGGTTTTTTTGCCACGTTTACTCAAAACTTCACGCTGTTCCCCCCCCCTCTCTCCGAGCGCTTCCTTCCTGCGCATCACAAGGGTCTTCGTGCTTTTTGAGCCGGTGAGAACAAAAGCAGCATGCACAAGGCAGCTCTTGACAGAGTGACGGAAATGATGGGGTAAATGGCTGCTACGGTACTCGGGACTTGAAAAGATGAAACCCTCCTCTTTCCCGTCTTCCTCTCAATGTGTATTTTGAGGTTTTCAGTTTTTTGGATCAAGAGGAATTTTTCAGTTCCTCAAGAATTCTAAATTGAGCTTGGCCTCTCAAGAGGAAGATCGTCTTCTTCCTTTTTGACCCATTTCCAATCTCCATCATCTCTCCAGAACTGGCAGCCTCTGGATCCAAAGGATGCTGCCAGTTGTCTGTTACCTCCCTCACTCAGACATGAGCCAAGTCTTTTTTTTCCTTTTTTCCCCACCAAGAACTTGATGCCTTTTTCCTCCGAATAAACAACAAACTCGGGGTTGCAAGTACACGTTGGGGGCTCATCTTTCTTGGCAGTGTGTGATTGCTTTCATGACGCTTCCATACTGTTTTCTCATAACATTCATTCAAATCCCTTGACGAATTGGATAAACAAGCAATTTAGGTACCGGTAATGCTTTAGAGTTGTTTTCAAAAGACAGATGTTTTGAGGAAAAGTTTTGAAAGCCACAGTGAGGAAGTGGAAGGTGACACAATATTGTTTACATCTTAAAGCTGCGATGAAGCGGAGGTCGACTCTAATTTTGGAGCAGTTTGTTGTTTAAGTGACAGTGATGCCTGAGAGTACACTCTGAGGGAGGAAATCTTTGTGGGAAAAAAAAACAAAGGCTATATGAGAATGATGGTTAAAATCCAATATACACCAGCAATTGTATAATGGCAACAGCAAGTCAATTTTAAGAAATGTAATACCACCACAAGCAACGTATCTGTGGACTGTAGAAACATTCAACTGGGTTGCATTTTTTGACCTCTAACTTAATGTCAAACCATTGCCTCTTCTTTTCTTCCATGGTACTACAATGACACAATGTTGACAGCTCTAGTAATTTCCCAATTTGTTGGGGTCCAGTAATAACACTACTGAAACTGCTAAATACGGTATGGTTCCGTCTGCTGATTTCCAACAACCTGAATTCAAGCTCCTCATTATGAAGTTCTTCTTTTCACTCTTGAGTGACATTTTTGTGAGTGAATCTCTACAGGCTACTGCTATTTACGGATGTCGACAATGATCGAAACAAGCTAACACACCTACTCACGGGTCCGATGTAGTGCAGAGATGTCTGAATGTTATGTTGCCTATGTCTATACCAAGTCTCGACCTGTAAATAATTTATATAGCAAACGTTTTGGGGGCTTTTCAGCATTAGGCATCGCTTGTCAGTCAGTCACCAACTGTGCCGTTCGCTAGAAAGTTCAACTTTATCACACAAGCGAGTTTGTAATGCTCCCGTATATCGCTGGCGGTTAGTTTGGAAGTTTATTAAAGCAGAGTAGGCGGGGGAAAGTGAGAGTTTAGGACTCAGAGTACGAGGCTGTGGCTATTTCCTGGAAGCAGTATGCACACACCGAACAAGGGAAATAATCAGTACAGATGTTTTGTTTGTTCATTGTTTGCCAGCACTAATCGGGTGGAAATAGAAACAAGCAATTTACAACAACTTTATGCAGCTAAGAGAGGATGGCGAAAGCAAGTTTGAACACTTTGGATAAGAATGCAAAAATGTAGAGTAAGAACCCGACGATTCTTATCTCTTCCTCTCAATCTCAGTGTGTCTTTCACACTCTCATCAGGAAGGCTGTTGAAAATGAGTTAATCCAGAGGTGGCTAATTAATCTGAAGCATTCACCTCCATCCTAACAGGCTGCAGTAACAGTCACTGCGAACGCTCCTCTCATCAAAACCTCTTATATCTTATGGAATCCAACCTGGGCGAGAGCAGCGGGGCGTGCCAATGAGAGAGAACCAGAGAAGCAGTTGAGGTTAAACACAGAGAAGGGTGTTGAAAGCAAACTGAACTCTCGCTCCGTCGGGAGATTTGCGGAAAGATGAAATGTTCATAGTTGTCAGCGAATGGCAGCTGTCTTAAGTTTTGAGTTCACGCTGGGCTCAAAAGTTGCAGTGCAGGGAAAAAAAAGGAAAAGAAGAAGTCGACTCAACTGAGGAAAAACAAAACCAGCCATGAGGTTTTTTGGCAAACATGTGATTCACAGTCGCATATTTCTGACAGCTGTTTTCTCTTTCAGAAGGAGGGAAGAAGTTTTCTGCAGCATGATTTTTTTTCTTGTTGTCAAAGCGGAGTCTTGTATGGAAGCGGTATCATTAGCGAGTGCACATCAAGGGCTCGGTTGACATAAAGTAAAGTTATGTATGTTATGATATGGATATTTTTAGCGTTTTCTCTCTCTTCTGACTGATGCTGAGGACTAGATATATATTTTGCATCCGTTTCATCTCATTTCAGATGTGCTTCCTGCCTGGAAGCACGGTTTACCTCTCTCCTTTATGCATATTCATTAAAGGGAGATTCATCCAAATAACAATAACAACAGATATAATGAAGCATGGTGGAGCGTGCATTCTGCTGGATTTAGGGTCAGTTTGCCGCCTGCAGGTGCAGTTGTGCGTAGGTATATTTAAGGAAGGTTGTGGTTGGGAAGATACAATTAAATTCACCTGTATTCTTGCATAGATTACCATAAAACTATAGCTGTAATTACATCGTTAAAGTATGCCCAGATGATTTTCTCCTTCAGAGTTGTGGCTGTTATTTGGAACGTCATTTAATTCATGTGCATTTCTATTTTAGTATAACTGATTCATTTTCTGAGCTTACCTACCTCCGACAAATCCCACCACCTTATGAGGGCAGCCCCAGTCACTGATTGCATAATTAGCTGCCACATTAGTAAATCAGATGCTAATTTCACACAGATCCTGGGAGTAAATTGAATGAAAAGAGCAATGTAAATTTGCCAGGTGCCACTGTTTTTTTCTTTCTGTTCAGGGTTGTATTCTGTATGCAGCATAACTTTCAATATATTTTGTTTGGAATGGCTGGGATTAATTGGGGAGATTATTTGGATCAAAATAATGAACTATTTTCTTTTTTAAACCAAGTGGTTATACTCTTCCATTTTTTTTGCTTATAATAAATCAGTCAAAATCCTATTTTTATTATTATGTTTTTATATGCTTCTTAGGATCACATTTTGGGAGATGCTGCAGTTCTGACTTCAGACTTCAGACTTTTTTTTAGCAAACACTTGCTTATGTAATGGAGTAACATTACCAGTCCTTTGGAGTTGTTTGTGTCCAGCACCCAATGAATGAAAGTCCAATTTCCACCCTCTTTTAGCTCTATTTTTGGTCTCCACCTACTCCTGAGAGAAATATCTTTCTCTTAGCTGCTAAATGCTCCACTATGTTCACCACCTAATCACTAACTTTGTCTGCCTGTTGTTTGGTGCTGAGCAGGTTGTGTACAGTGTTATTTTTTTAGAGCTCTTTAACTGAAAACAGATGTGTGCTGCGGCTGTAAACAATACTGAGTGAATGAACAAAAACAGTAAAGTTACAGGCCCGACAGCTAAACAATGAGCTGAAACTTGCTAAAAAAAAACTCTGTAAAGCCGAGGGATGCTGCAAATTCAGGTGATAATTATCTGTAGTTTCATCACTAAGAGTGATTGTCACATTGTTTTCACATGATACACTGTTATACAAATATCAATTAAAAAAGCATTAAGGTTTGAATCCAACTTTGACACATATGACATAAACACACATAGTGTACAACTGCTGTTTTCCTTCTTTTGAGAAACTTTGTAAGCACAAAGTCAACAGAAATCTCTCCTGAATATCTTATTTCTTTAGGGCTAGACTTTGTCTGCCACTTCTTTGTTTCTCTTTTTTCTCTTGCTGGTGAACGTGCGGTGCATACATTCAGCACTAACTGTTGACCAGACTGGAAGTGAATATCAATTTATGGAAAGAAATGGAAAGAGAAAAATATGGCTTTCGTGCTAATAGCGGGGATCTAGTTGTCATAAAAAAAAGGAATTACACACTAATGAGTCTTTGTTTGAATTTTATCTTTTGCTGCAGGTTTGCTTTGCATTCATCTCCAGTTATTGCTTCGTTTCATCTGAAATGAGCCTGTCTCAAATATATCCTGCTTAAAGCCAACAAGACAGGGGATCTTGCCCGTGTAGTCAGCCGCTGTCGGCTGTCACCAGTTAAAGTCCTCTCTCAAGCCAGTGAATGTGTTCATTTGTGCTTCATCCATAATCTACTTGTAGCCTACTGTAAGCTTGAAAGAAAGACGGTCTCAGAGGGTGACATTGGCCTGCTTCCAGTCAGAACGCCAGTGTCAGAGGAGCCAGGCTTTGAATCGGCGAGGGGTTCGTCATTAGGAGTAGTGAGCGAGGATGATTCCCAGTCAGGAAACAGTGTCTAATGGAATTGAGTGGCGACTGCGGCCCTGTGGGAGATTATGCCACAGTCTGTCCGTAATGAGCAGCGTAATGGCACGATTACAGTAGCACTTAATGACTCAGAAACGGCCACCAGTGTTAGTGTGTGGACACCCTCTACTGTATATGCCTACCCTTACCTCATTAGCTGAAGCCCTGCACAATTACTGCACAATTTATAAGCAGTCAAACATGAAGCACAGCTATCGGTTTGACTGTATGTATTTATCCAATTTTCTGCATAGAGGCCCAGTTACACCAGGATTTAAAACAGTGACATTTTGGTGCAAAATCAGACTTAGCTTAGTAGAGTGCAGCCTTTGGTGCATTTCAACACACAAAGTTATGTCATTGACAAATTGCAAACCACTGAATGAAACGACCTTTGTTGAAAAAAAAAAAGACCCAAAAGGAAGCATGAACAGTCGATACATCTCTCGAATGGTTGGTGACCAAGCTCTGCTAGCCTTGCCAAGTCACCAAGCTTCCAGCACTCGTTTGTTTCCGAATGAATGTTGCAGTGCCACTTTCTGGTCTTATATTATTTGTATATTGTCTGGCTTGAATCAATTACCTTGATGAAATTGAATAGGTAATTCATTTTTATTTGATTTAATCATTTTATATTAATTAATTAATTTCATTTCATTCATTATTTTGAGTTTTAATTTAGCATTTAGCTTTGAGGACTTGTTGAATGCACTGTAAGACCTCGAGTCATCAGGAAGGGAAACCACTTTATGTAACCTCACTGTTAAATTATGAAGTTGATAAATGAGGCCAGATCAAAGCTTAATTTAATGTACATCTTTTTTACCACGACTTGTCGCCATGTATGTAATTCAACCAGAATCTCTCCTATTCACTCATTAGCACACACAGGCGTGTGTTTCATTGAGAATATAACGTCTGTTTTACTAAAATACAAACCTCAATACATCGGAGTAGACAGCTTCATCAAAACATAATCCAAATCACTTTTTATGTAACAAAATAACTTCCTTTAGTTTCATTATTACTTCTACTTTAATGTCAGTCATCATTATTAGAGATTGGATGTTTCTTTTATGCAGCACAAATACAGGTACGCGTGTTATGACAGGTAAGATTAAGCACATATTGCCTTTTAAAGGTGGCAGCAGCTCTCCGGGGAAATCCACTCGACACTGCCTAAGGATTCTGCTCGACACAGCTAACAGGATCGGATGTTATGTCAAGCAAAGGTGCAATTTTCATTAACCTCCAGCGGTGCCGTGATTTGAATGTGCCAGCCCAGCAATTACTTGATTGTGACTGATTGACAAAGCTACTGCTTTTCCAGCTCTGATGAAAGATGGGAGTCAGAGAACAAGTGTACAGTTGACACCTGGGTTCGGGCCTTTCCACACGCCCCTTCAACCCCCCAACGCTCTGGCTTCCTCTGTGGTAGAGTGTGCTGTTCTCACAAGGTCTCTCTGAAAGCTCTGGAAAGTGAAGACAGACTTAACCTGGGGTCCGATGCATACAACTCTGTAGGTTTAGCAGTCAAACTCTGAGTATAACAAGAATAATGTAATGCTTATCCTTGTAGAAACTCATAATGTAACAACTGTGGATAATATAATAATCAGCCTATAATGTAATATAAATGATGAGTGAATAATGTAATACCTTTTAGTTATTACATTTGATGCAATTTACATAATGAGTTTAGTGCCATTTTTTGTAAATAGAAAATGTAATAATTTGATATATATTGTAACAAATTTAAATCTAATTCGTTGAGGTCCAGTATGTATTTGATATATAGCACTATACTGTATATTCATCCTGGTCTGCAGTTCAATTCAGTTGTGCCCTATGTATTTACACGTGTATTGGTTGCCATTCAAATTCAAACCAATGATTGCATATTGTTCCTTTATAAAAGACTTGAAATGCAAATATCAAATACAGACCAAACCTTATGGCATTCAATTTTAATTTGTAACAATGTATGTTGAGTTACTTAATGTTTTGTTTTATTATTATCATTTATGTTATTCACTCACCGATTTCATTACAAGGCAGATTGTTACAATACATCAGTTACATTTTGTATTATGTTATGCACAGCTATTGCATTATATGTTTCTACAATCCTCCAGGAAAATAGTGTGCTTACTGTAGTGGATTATTTACATGAAACAAGATGCTGAACACATAAATTAACTGTTGAAATATGGAATAACTTAATTTAACTATTGAATATTATTTAAATCTATGAGAGAATAATCATACAATATATGTCTAAATAGCCCTAGGACAACTTTTTGTTATGTATACTTATCTAACTGGCCAAATGTTGTTTCCAAATGTGAAAAACCCAATAAAAATTGAATTGTACTTCACTCCACTTCACTCCCACAGTTAGCTATAAATTGCATTGCAGCCTTTCTATATGCTCCACCAGTTATTAGACATGTCAATATCAAAAACCGCAAAGAAGTACAATTTCAGTGAATGTCCCCATTGCACCGGTAACGTCATTCAACTATGCAACTATGCCAGAGCAGCCGTCTTTACACACAATTATAGGTTAAAAATAATCAATGATAAGCAATGAGTTAGTTTATAACTTGCATATTGACTCCCTGCAAAACAGGTACAATAAGGGATAATATTAAAAAAAGTAAATACAAGAGAAAAATTAAATGAAGCCAAATGGAAAATCTGATGAAATTAAAAGATTAATAACATTGAGCCCAAAAAGCAATTAATTCACAGTAAAAAAAAATGTGCCTTTGGCTTATAATAGATGTGTAGACTGCAAAAAATAATATGAGCATATGGGCTCACCATATTAATAAGAGAGTGTATCATATTAGATCTATTTCATTATTTATCTCCCTCTCTAGAAAACTGAATATTTGCTGGTCTTAAGGTAATCACATTCTCACTGCACAGTCTTCTCTTATAATTACCAGTTAATTAATTTTGGAAATTGTGTATGCATTGCTAATACAGGTGACACCAGGCCTCGGACCAGAGATTAGGGGGAAGTACATGCACTTTGTGCTGCGTGGCATCAACATGTCGAAGAATAAAGAAACGGGTCCGCAGTGACGGAGCTGGAAGGATCTGAACTCCACTTTCAGATCTGTTTGTAGGAAAGGGATGATGATTGGTCTGAAGGCTCTGGCGGAAGATATTTATCATGCCGATAAACTTCGTCAATGGGCTGAAATGCAGCGTGAAGTAGCTCATCAGACGAACCTGCTTGAGCTCTCCCTGGGCGGTCACTCTCCTCTCAATGAACTCCTCAGTCAGAGGCAATTGAGTGTATGCATCATCACATGCAGCTTCAAGGGGATGCAGGGCCTAATGTGATACGATTTGCATACACGGTTGTGCAAGACTTTCTCGCAACGAGAGCCCCGGTCTAAAAATACCATTCATATAGTGAAAGAAGAGAAGCAGTCCATTTATATTCGAGACATTCGATGGCGCAAAAGGTTGTAGAGGAATCCGGGCTGACATTTGAATACACGGCCTGCTTCTCAATTCTCTCCTGTAGCCTTTTTTTCTAGGGCATTTTCACCAGACTTTATATTGAGCTCATGCGCCTCTAACACGGCACCTGATCGATATGTTATTGCAGCATTGTCAGGGACATATCTGCCATTTAGATTCCAGCCGGGCAGCATGACATTCCTCCCTCCTCGCCGCACAGGGGTCTGATCGGCAGAGTTTTTTTGTGCAAAATTTGAAATCTCTGGGGGTGACATCACAGGCGTATTAATAAAGCTACAACCTCATTCTCCAAAAGGTTGTCACCTGGACGAAGATTTGCTGCAGGGGCAGAAAAGCAAGGGTGGCGGAGTTGGCGTCCGATCTCCCCGGGAACCGAGAGAGTGAACGCAGCATTAAAAATCCTTTAATTTGCTAATTGCAGCAAACGATTTCCCCAGCCAATTATCCAAATGCCACGGTGAAACATTGCAAGACTTTCCTGAAAGTGCTTGGTATCATGCCTCATGCATTGGTAATACCAAAATGGGGAGTGCAAATTGCCTCTTTTTTCCTTCTCTCCGTCAGAGTATTCAAATTGTTCAAGCTGCCTTTCCCATTTATCTTTAATGCCCGCTGATCCCCTATTATGTGAAAATATCACTCTTCAACAACTGTAGATCTGTCTGTATGAGCAGGAAAGAAAACATAATGACATGCTGGGAGAAATTACAAAGTGATGTAAAATTCAGTTATGCTGTTGTGGTTGTTGGAAGCAATAATATGATACATTTCTTCTTTTTCTCTGAGCCATATTTATATATTACATTACATGCATCCAATAGCTGACCAGATTGGTCTGATACAACTGCTCCTTTTTCCCCTGAGGTTTGGGAAATGTATACCATTTGATTTTCTTTTTAACACTCTGAGACCCACAATAGACCCATTTTGCCTGTTTTAGGAGATAGCATTTCCAATTCCAACCGATTCCGATTCCTTCGGTTTTCTAGTTACCTCCGCCAAGGCCATAGGCCTGGAAGGAGGTATTGTTTTCACCGCCGTTGGTTTGTTTGTCTGTTTGTCTGTCTGTCTGTCCTTCTGTTATCAGGATTACTCCAAAGGTTTGTGATGGATTTCTATGACATTTTTTGGAGAGGTGGAGTTTAGTACAATGAACAATCCATTTGATTTTGGTGGCGATCCGGATCATGATCCGGATTCAGGAATGTTTTTAAGAATTCCGATCAGCCTGAGCATTAAGACCACAGGGTATAACACATGCACAGTGTAACTGATGACGGATGACCATCTCTAACTCTAAAACTAAACCTGCTACAGCCCCTTATATACAGTACAGTCGGTTGGGATGGGGAGTCTCAAGAGGTTCATTTTTTTTTACAGTGTATCATTGTAAAATGCTGAATAATAGTCTCCAAAAATGCTGAAAGTGAACAAGTTTGCATCTCTCTTTATACTGTCATTAGAAA
>CAKALG010021231.1:0-12870 GCA_916700815.1 Helicolenus hilgendorfi
ACTAACCATATGTTTTGAAACTCTATACCAATATATCTGATGATTATTCCTCAAAAGGAACTGTGCGTGCAGCCTAATGCAGTAATCATCATGGAACAGCACCAGCTGAACTTTAATAAATCTCAGCTGCAGCACTGAGAGGGTATAGGATGTACTTGCAGTATTTGTGCCAAAGCAAAAATTAATGGCAGCCACGTTCTCAGCTGAATACAAAGTAATTGCTGTCGTTTTTAGAAATGTTACCCTTTGGGGGGCGGTGGGGGACTGAAGGCCACATTAAAGCGCAGATGGGTAATATTTGCATACTGATAATTGCAGTCCATCAGATTTGTGCTGAATGACTATCTCCCTCTTGTTCCACTGGTAAATACCAACCACTTCTTTTCTCATTTGTATCACAATACCACCGAGTGTTCATCAAAGATTGCTCCCATTATCTTCTTTATGCAAAGCTTCATAAATTAGAAATGTAGTTTTATGCAAAATGGCGCAGCAATAAATCCGAAAGGGAATTCTAATGTCCTGTTTTTCTCCAGTGAAATCCTGCCAGTAACTTTATTGTTGACATTGGACTCTATAGAAACCATTAGTTGAATTGTGGGAGTTTACAGCAGAGCCACCTGCTGCTGCTGTCAGAGATCTTTCATCGTGTGTCACAAAGATCTCTCTCCTTTTGTGTTCGCATCACTCACTTGGTATTAGATGTGTGCCAGGCAGCTTTCTGAGACAATAAGCATTGTGACATAGTGGAATTTAACAACTAAAGATGAGAAACCGAGACAAAGATGGGAGATGACACTATGTTTTTTTATCACGGAGATGCTGAAACATTCATTATGAAAGCTTTCAGCCGTGATACACAATGCCGCCATCACTCCACTGCGGGAAAGGTGAAACTTAATCCGATTGGAGAGATTACACAAACTTATTTTTATCCTCATCATTCTTGTCAAAGCACCACGAGGCTTGTCGACAGCCGTCCAGCATCTCTGATTTATCTGCGGTTCTTGGCCTTTCATGAAGCCCCCCCTTCTTGTATGAATCCAGGGGATAAGGTCACTTCAGCAACGAGGTGTTTGCAGTCTGTGTGTAGTGGGCTCAGGAGGCTTGTGAGGGCTGTGCTAACCCTATGGGGTTACATGAAATACTGAGGATATACGGGGTCCCTCAGCTGTCAAAACTAGCGCGTTGAAAAACTGAGAAAACCTCAGCCTGTCTGTCAGAGATATTTCTCTGACCTAGACCCTCTGCATGTACAGTATGTACTTCTTCAAACACTAGAGTGGAAAAACCAAACTGCGCTTGAATTGAATGGGAGGAACACTCAGTAGAATTTGGCTATTATGTGAAAGTTAATTCCAAGATATTTTTTTAAGACAATCTGAATGAAAGTGCTACATTTCTCAGTGACTCCATTATGGAAGTTAATTAAGAATCCAAACAGTAATAATTAGATATGGATTGTCATTTGGTCAGCAATGTTCCTCAGTTCTTTCTGCCTTACCAGTGGTCTAGTAGTCCATGTAAAAGTAGTAATAGTAATCTAGCAACCCAGTCTCACGAGAAAGCGTATAAATAGCAAAACATTACAAAAACATTCTTACACCACACAACAAAACTACGGTAATGTCCGCAGTTAGGTCTGGGAAAAATGACATCAAATACAAAATTAGGCTGTCAATCAATTATAACAAGCAAATTAGCAAATCAATCGCATGTACCTTAAAAATGTAAATGTACCTTAAAGGAACATTTGCCATGTATTTAATACTCTTATCAACATGGGAGTGGGCAAATATACTTGCTTTATGCAAATGTATGTAAAAATGTATTATTGTTAAATTAATTAATAACACAAAGCAATGGCAAATATTGCTCAAGCCCAATAGGCAACAACAGCTGTCGGTGTGTCAGTGTGCTGACTCGACTATGACTTGCCCCAAACTGCATGTGATTATCATAAAGTGGGCATGTCTGTAAAGTGGAGACTCGTGGGTACTCATAGAACCTATTTCCATTCACATATCTGGAGGTCAGAGGTCAAGGGACCCCTTTGAAAATGGCCAATGCAAGTTTTTCCTCGCCAAAATTTATTTAGCGTTATTTAGTCTCCTTTGCGACAAGCTAGTATGACACGGTTGTTACCAATGGATTCTCCTAGTTTCTGCTATAACCTAAAAATTGTAACTTGCGTTAAACGTTAAACAAATTAGTGCCGTTAAAACAAATTTTTGCTATTGTGTTACCGCATTAACTTTGACAGCCTTACTTGAAATAAGTATGTAAACTAAGTAAAATACGTAAGGTAGCAATGTAACATAAGTACGAAAAACATGTCACAAACGTCACTAACGTAACTTGCAAAACAAACCACCGGTGTCAACACTGGTCTCTTGGTGTGTCCCTTCTCACCCACCATAAGCAGTCTTTCTCGCTTTTTATTCTACATCACTTGCCCTGAATGTAGCATATTTACACAGATGTATTTACATTGCAGTCAGTACGGACTCCATGGTGTACAAATGACACGCGAAAAGCAAGAAAGGCGTGAAAGTCTTGCACATCATCGTGGCATTCATACGCCTTTTCCTGCAAACGGGCTGAGTGATGTTGCACAATTTGCTTTTTGAACAAAAGCAAATTTAATAATGTTAGATTACAGAAAGCTTTGTGATGAACAGCTTTTGGAACAAAATTGGTTTGGTAAAGAATTGATTGATTAATGCCTCTGGCTGCCTTTATATCTGTAGTTCAGTTTGTTTGGTGCAGACCAAGAAAAAAAGAGACGTTGTTGCCTTTTAGTTTTAGTCCATTTCGTGTTCACACAAACAGAATTCAATTGGCAGCTCTCACGCCAGCCTTTATCAACCAAACCAAATGCAAAAAGACTTTGTTTGAACCACACCAAATAAGTTATATATGAAGGCATGCTGAGTCAAATTTTAAGTTAACTGTTGTTTATGCATCGATTAACATTTAGCTCAAGTTCTTGTATTAGTATGGACAGTTGTCACAAGCATTCAAAACTAAAGAATAAAATAAAATAAAAACCTATAACAGTGTGTTGGCAAGCACCGACACTGATGCCTTTTACTTTGTATCAGCATTTATGCCAATGGAAGGATTCAAGAATGTTTGCTGGTCAATTCGTTCTCTTCCAGCTTAATTAGCCTACTCTTGGTAAGTACAGAGACACATTTCGTAGAGAACACATTAGTCATAAAAATACCTTAATCTATATCCTAGAATACATACCGTAGACCCTAGCAAGCTGAGACAACATCACTATAAAGTGCTACTAAAAGGAGGTGTGCAATTACCGCATGATTACCGTAATGGATAATTACATGGCTTATATATTTATTTCCAAGCTTACAGAAGATGATTACAAACCTCCTTGCCTTTACTCGCCTTTCCAGATCAATGTGCCTTCAAAGGCGTTATCTGCAGGAGTCTTCAAAGGCCTCCACTCAGATGATTCTTTCACATGATATTTCTTTCACATGATTAATATAACATGTCAATTGACCACAAGGCAAACACGCCTAAAACACTCCAAGAGAGAGTCTGTGTAGTTCTGTACTCCCTGTAAACAGGAGCAAGCGAATGCAGACTCTTGCAGCGATCAGTGGTCATACTTACTCACTCGTTGTTTTCCTCGTAATTTTCTGTTGATTTGAACACAGAAATTTCCATAAAAATATTCATACACAAACAATCCTGTTCCAAATGAATGAATCCCATTTACTTACTTATTTATTTTGGTAATGACTGTAGCAAACTTGCAAAACAGAGAGATATTTAGAACAACCTAAATACAATACTAGATAAGAAGAGAACAGCGTCATTGCTCATCCCATCTTTTTGAAGTAAAAGACAACACTGTTATCTTAACCTTATACAACAAAGTTCCAGGTGAGATGCTCCTGTCTCCAGTCATAGTTGTCAACACATTTCACTGAAATCCACAAATGTCAACCTCATGGTGGCGCTAGAGGAAAAATCAGGGAAACACAAATGATATCAGATGTCAGAGAACTGTACAACATTCTGTGCCAATCCATCCAATAGATGTTTCTATATATTTCACCTTGTAAGTGAAAAATTTGACCACCTGGTGGCGCTAGATGGAAAGTCAGGGGATCACCAAAGTCACTCAGACTCATCCACTGGGCACCAGGAATATCTTCAACCAAATTTCATAAAAACCCATCCAATAGTTGTTGAGACATTTCAGTCTGGAGCAAAGTGACATACCTGACCAACCAAAATTGCCATCTCTAGAGCCATGCTACCAGCAAGGCTGAAAGTTTAGTTAAAGTCTTAATGAAAGGTGACTGTGTAGACTGAAACGAGTCAACGAGTTCTGAACATTATTGATCAGCAGCATTCCAGAGTTAAACAATCAGATCACGCCATCCCATGTTGTGACAACCATTCTGGGTTTGGTTGATGAAGGTCCACAAACCGAAACATTGCAATTAAATAAAGTAAGTGATTGGCAGCGCTCAGGGTTCTTTTCTACTTCTGTTATTTATACCAAGACTTTGTTGGAAGATTAGAAAAACGTCAACTGCACCCCAATGCATAAGGTGACAAAGTGGTTCGACTAATGCCAATCACACTTTAGACTTTACATTAAGTGAAAAGGGTGGAGAGCAGAAGCTTATCTCGGGTCTCTCCACAGTGAACTCATAGTGAACTTCCAGCTCATTGGCCAGCCACAGTCCACTTAACTAATGGAGTCTTGGGGATTAGCACTTGAGATGACCTTTCTAGTGTTCAAGTGGTTAGCTGAATACTTGTCACCTATCTATTGAGTGGAATCTTGTTGACGGCCCACTGACATATTGTAGGAAGTCAGCAAAAGACAATCAAAAACAGTTGCAGTTATTTGCTTTTGGCCATATATTGTATTTTTGTTGTTGTTTTTCCAGTTTTCCCAGAAATCCTTCGCATTGCACAGTCGTATCAGAGCATAAAAGAGCATACCTATTTCATGAAGTTTCAAAAACCCTCTCAAACTGGTAATTTTGGCCAGATAGGATCTAGGCATACTGCAAATTATTAACAGCACAATTGGTAACTAATTAGAGTCAGCGAAGTTAAGTGTACTCCTAAAGCAGATCCCCCTTCCAGTCATGGAAGTTTCATTGGTGTGACGGAAACCTTTCTTGATGAGGTTCATATTGATTAAGGGTGGCCATCACCCCTCTGGGCTCCATCTTAAACCAGGCCCTTGCAGATTTATGTGCTTTTCACAGAGGTTTATCTTTGCCTTAATGCCTCTTTGTTCAGCACTGTATTGGTGTTTCTGTCACGTTGTTAAAATCTATGGTGCAATATCACTCCCTTGGAATGGGCTCATCGAAGTGTCAGGCCGTGTAGATCTATGGCCCAATATGGCAGGGTAGAGGAAAAAGGGGAGAAAGAAGGAGCGGTAAACTCATAAACCTATTTCTTTATTCTGATTAATGGCGCTCATTGTCCCTTTACAAAGTAGGCAAAAGAGATAACACGCAAACAGGAGACATTGTGTTAAATATATTCCCGACATGCTCGATAAAATCATTCCACAATTTGATGTCTGTGATGAGTGTTTCCATTTCCCTTTTGGCCTGGACAATTTCCTCTGACATCTCGGCTCATCCACGGCTCATGATTGCACGCGAAAGCACTCAGTGAGTGAGTGATATATGGGTGGCGTTCGCATTGGTTTTTATCTTCTCTATGCAAATACTTTCAGCTGCTGCATTCGGTGACGTGCCAGCTGTTCTAACCTGCTAACCGGTCTGGTCAAGCTTCTGAGTAAGCTGCTCTCACTGATTGAAACACGTTCTCTGTGATTATGGCAATCATCAAACCACTCTTGCTACCTCCAGCTGGCCCGTTTTGGTAACGTTCCACCGTTGCTGTGGAATTGCAACAATGTGCCGGGACTAAAAAGCTCTGCCTACAAATGAGTTTCATTATGCGAAATGTCATATTATCACTGAAAAACTGTCAGATCTGACATTCAACACAAATTATTCCGTACTAGAATAGTTTAACCTTTTTCATTTCTTCTTTCCAATAACAGTATAGCAAATACATCAAGGATCTTCTTTTTAATCATCTCCTTGAGACCCTTCTTCACTTTCAAAGGCCCCTATTTTTGAATATTAGGCTACCAGACAAAAAAACTTTGAAGACCAATGATTAGAACAGAAAACCTTAAATAAACACCCATTTGATAGAGTAAATATCAGGTGCTAAATGCCAGATATGTAGATCTTGAAGTAGGCCTGAGAGCCGAAAACGTCATCAGAATAAAAGAAATAAATATGGAGCCAGAGTGTTTGACACTTTTTTCGTACTTGCTAAGTGGAAGAAAATCACTAACCAATGATTAATTTCATATTATGTAGTTATTATATACTATTTTTTGTGTCTCAATAGCATCACAAACAGCTTCTAAGTCCTAATTTACATAAAGTGCGTAAGTGGTATAAAAGAGGGTGACCATTACAGAATATCAAGAAGTCATATATCATTGTAAAGCTTAGACTATAATCTATCTGTCATGACACTGAGGTCCACAGAATTTGACCTTTGACCTCTAATGCTGCAGTGGTGCAAATTCTGTATGCCACTGCAAATGTCCTTATAACTAGCTTCATATTGATCTGATGTGCCCATGGATAGTTTCAACATAAAGAGCACAAAAAGAGCTTTAAAATGATATATTACATGAATAACGACAATAACATAATAAAATAAATATTCATCCGTATAAATAACATTTCTTATCAGATTAAGCGCGACTGTGCAGTTTGTGTCTGATAGTATGTTCAGAACTTTGCATTGGATTCTGTTATTGGGGCCGTTGTATATGGCCTTGCCCAGCTTTGTTTAATACATATTAATATTTTAAACAGAGCGTGCCCTAATGCTTGAATTCACGTACACAAACAAAACCAGCTGCGAAAGCATCTTCTTGATCTGCCAAAGTTACCTTGCATCACGAGCTCCTTTTTTTTCTCCTCCCTGGCACCCACAACTGCTCAAATTGCCCAGAGGAATGCTTATTTTCAGGCATCAGAGCGCAGGCCAGACAATGTCTGTCCTTTTCAAAGGGTATCAGGGATTGGCAGGGCCATGATCTCCTCTACTTGCAGGTCTTTTGTGATTCCCTGGAGGGGCTGAGGCCAGGCGAGCTCCCTGGCGCCATTCTGCTCTTTCACCCAGTCAGCCTTCATTAGCCTCCACCGTAACATTCCTTTTGCTGGAGATCCACAATTCTTGATGGACTGATACAACGCAGTCACACTACAATAAATTCCTGAGTAGTTTACAAAAACCGCTTACAGTGATCATGGTTACAGTGGTCAACCGCTTCTATGGATCAAAAAGCTTGGGACGGATTCATTCCTAATGCTGTTTAAATAATTCACTTATAGTAATCAAATAGCCCGGTTTGAGTCATTTCATACTTGACAACATATGGATGAATATATATATAGGGCTGTCAGTCAACTCAAATAGTTTTGATCTGTTCAAAATGTACCTTAAGGGGAGATTTGTCAGGTATTTAATACACTTATCAACATGGGAGTGGGCAAATATGCTGCTTTATGCAAATCTATGTATATATTTATTATTGGAAATTAATTAACAACACAAAACAATGACAAATATTGTCTAGAAACCCTCACAGGTACTGCATTTAGCATTAAAAATATGTTCAAATCATAACATGGCAAACTGCAGCCCAACAGGCAACAGCAGCTGTCAGTGTGTCAGTGTGCTGACTTGACTATGACTTGGCCCCAAAAGGCAGAAGAATTAGCAGCAAGCCAGTAATTAGCAAAGCTGTCGGTTTCATTACTAAATATTCATGTAATAAATATACAATGTCAATGTCTCAATTAGATGGTAATCTGCATGAGAAATAAAGAAAAACAAAATATTTAATCATCCAATTATAGTGATCAATTTGACCCGGACGTACTCAGTGAAGTAAGCATAATGCTCTTTTATACTTGAGGGAACACAAAAATGTTAACTAATCTATAACATAAGTAAGTAATAACTGTTTATGGATTATCTGCTGCTTATTCAGAATTCATTATGTAGCTGGCCACTATTTTTCAACTCATATCTAGCATGTACCGTAACAATTATACGCCTTTCATTCAAACCAAAATGAGATCTTTTGTAATAATGACAGCTCAGAAAAAATGTATTTCATCAAACTGCAACATACCAGCGACATTTTAACAGTGGCGTTAAGAGTTACCACATCTCAGAAAATAAGTTTATGTCACGTTAAAGGTTCAGTGTCTCATTTATATAACTTATGGTTCCCCGATTCAAAGTATAACTAACAATGACAGCTGTTTAGAGTAACTGATGAATTACCATGTGTTGGAGTGGCGCTGGCGCCCCGAGGCCATCATTTCAGAATGTCATGCTGCAGCTGAATTGTCAGAAACTAGACTGTGGGGAACGGGGATGTGTGATTGCACGTACTGTAGGTATATAACTATAAGTTTTTGTTACGTCTAATATGCTAATAACAAAAGAAGTAAGGGGAGTTTGCATGATCGTCTAATTTTACCACTTTTTCTTTGGCAAAAGAGTGCACTAGCACTCTCTGCATGTTTTAACATAAACATAGACTTATGTGCTTGACCTTTTCAGTGTACCTTCCTTTAATGAAGCACAAATTAAGTGCTGCAGAATTATGATCTGAGGCTTTGCCAATGGATAGATCCTTAAATGCAAAGATTTAGGTCTTGAAAAAAATGAACAATCATAAGAGGTAAAACAGAGGCATAAAGGGCATAAATTATGATGTCACGAGTGGTTACGATCTAGAACCCTTCCAACAAAATATAAAAAGCCACAGACACATTTACTGCTAAACCACCCCCGCCTACTTTCTTTCAAAGTTACTTCTAATCATTAATTGAATTTAAAATTATGCCCTGAGGCAATTTATATCTTTCAACTATCTTTTAGTTGTAATCATACCCGTGATGATACCTGTAATCAAAAACTGAAAGTACACTTAATGTCATTACAATTATTCCAGGAGACGAGATGTTGTACGCCTGAAGTGAGACGCCTGAAGTAGATCAATGCCAGTCAATGTGACGCATCAATAGTTTGTGCTAGTTCAGCAAAGAGGCAGGTGATCAGTCATACCGATAGGAGAGGACCTCTGAACCTTAAATTCAACCCGCGATGGCCAAGTCAGCCGATGAAACTGAGCTCTCGGTACACTGTGATGTTATCAGGCAGCAACCCAGTCTCCCACAAAATTACGATCCCATACAACTAAACTACATGACCTAAACAGTTTCACAGTTTTGAACACCTGATTAACATTGTAAATGGAAACAAAACAAAACGAAAATGAAACAAAACTGCATAGTAAGACCCGTTTTTGTCTTTTTTAGGGGAGTGCAGGGGGTCTTTAGGGGAAGATAGCAGGTCAACAGTAGAGGTCACATAGAAGTGGTGTACATCATCTGAAAGCTGGGAACCTTGCTGGAAGATTAATTTGAGATAAAGCTCTACAGCACTGTGTGACAAGTGCTTCGAGTCATAAATCAGAAATAAACATTAATTAATTTAATTGATTAATTAATTCAAATATACTGTATTGTAAGTGTATAAGGGTTTAGAACATTATGATAGTGGTATATGATGGCCATTCTCATGCTCTATTATGTCTCATAAGTTGTTGCAGCAATTTTTGGGTTGATACCATTTTTTGCACAGATTTTGGTCAGCCCTGCTGTGATTTGGTATCAAAAACTTGATCTACAAGAATTGCATTTTTGGGCGATTGGATGGCGAGCACTACTGCTCTGGAAACTGCTCACAAACCCCCTTACTGTCACCTAGCTGTGATTATCCTAGAGGTCACCACAGGTCATTTTATACAGTGAGGTTAAGTTTCAAAAAATGGTCTCACTACAATGAAATGTCTCCTATGGGGACTAACATCATCACACATGAATACAATTGGGCTCTTTGGATCCACCAGAGTCTCAGCTTTACAGTGACACCCCATTTATGTAATTCCAAGACTGTTTAGGGACCCCAGTATGCAGAAATATTCAAATACACCATTTTAGAAAAGATGAAAATAACGCATTTATACTGCATTAAAAAACCCTAACCCTAAAGGGGAGACTCGTGGGTACCCAAAGAACCCATTTTCATTCACATATCTTGAGGTCAGAGATCAAGGGACCCCTTTGAAAATGGCCATGTCAGTTTTTCCTCGCCAAAATTTAGCCTAACTTCGGAGTGTTACTTTGCCTTCATACCGACAAGATACATGACATTTTTGGTACCAATGGATTCCTATTTATAGTTTCATATGATATTGTCTCTCTCCAAATGTAATCCAAATAAAAATGCAGTTAAGTTGTATGGGGACATCATTTCTAGACCTCAGCTGTGGAGTACAAACACAAGACAATATTTTGAATTACCAGAAGTCATCGGTGCTGCAGGCCAGCCTGCATACAGAGACAATCAGGTCATGTTCCTGTCAGTGTGTGTCATGAATCTCCCACTATCCTTTTAATGCAGACGTTATTAAAGTCTATGAATGGCTGCCTTTCAACACTTTGTACTATGAGGCCGTAATTAAAGGTTAACTGAACCGTCTACATGTCATCCTCAGCAGTCAAAGTGGTCTAATGTTGAGTGACACAGGGCTAAAATGAAAAATGAAGACGATCACATTGTCAGCTAACTTTTGAGGTAACAGATTTAGTGTATGAGAGGGTGAATTAAAAAGCCCTGAGAGGAAAGCAGGGAATGCTGGAGCTGATCAGCCTTGGAGATGAAAAACACTCCGCATAACTTGAGTTTTTCACTTGCAAGCTTTTTTTGTTTTACATTGTTTTTTCCACCATTATCAGTATAGGAAAGGAGTAGCGGAAAGAACGACGCTTCCACTCGTTCAACCCTTGAAACTGGAGTATGTTATTATCTGTCGACAGGATTTCGAGAGGGCTGAAGATAAAAAGGTTTCATACTGATTCCTGTGAACAAACGGGTGTTGTTGTTGCTGCTCTTTATTTCCCAGCCTGAGATG
Source organism: Helicolenus hilgendorfi (assembly GCA_916700815.1). Lineage (NCBI taxonomy): Eukaryota > Metazoa > Chordata > Actinopteri > Perciformes > Sebastidae > Helicolenus > Helicolenus hilgendorfi. The sequence continues at coordinate 11,102 of CAKALG010021231.1, forward strand.
CATTTTTGAATAAAATGTGCTGTATGATATGTGAAAATGTCTCTACAGCGACCTGACATGGCACTGCTTACTATAGCATCAGGAACCTGGTGATTGAGTGACATGAACTTTTGTGTTGTTAATTGATTTCCAATAATAAATATATACATACATTTGCATAAAGCAGCATAGTTGCTCACTCCCAGGTTGATAAGAGTATTAAAGCAGCAGTAGGTAGAATTGGAGCAAATAAAACAGTCACTGATTTGATCGCCACTTCACACGACACTAAACCAACTTCTGTATTATAAATATTATAGTTTGAGCACACATAATGTACAAATAAGCATGTAAAGATTAAAGTGAGACCTATAAGCAGCAACACTATCATTAAATAGACTACAGTAAACACAGTATTTGTCTATTACCGCCTAACCCTATGAATGGTCCTTCTCAGGGCCTTTTGCTTGATCTAAGTTTGATGCATATTGTGGTGTTATGTCCAAATTGGAAAGAGGCAGGGCTGAATCTCACCTATCTCCATGTGTAACATGTCCAAATGTGGAAGGATATGTTGCAACCAAAAAGGCAACCATAATGTGAAGAACATAATTTATTACAAATAGCTAATAATATTGCGCAGAGTCTATGCTTGTACTGGCTGATGATCCAGTATCTCCTGACAAACTGAAGCGCCTGTAAATTATGGATAACAATACTATTATTAATTTTATCAGCTGCATCAGGTTCATTCAAACTGACTCCCCCAGATTTTCTTCTCATACGTTTTCAAATATGAAATACTATTTATATTTTGGCTTGGCTGAGTACTTGATGGTTATTATTTACTGAGATATGTGCATCCATATTGCCCAGTGTGCCCATAGCTAATCGACATTTTAAATTCAATATTTAATCAATAGTCAATTTCAATCTAGTGATTTCCATCTTACATTAGTCCAGAGTTGTAATTTAACCTTGACTGAGAGACTAGACAATCATTGGCTTGTTTTAAAATGACGAGCGCCTATGAGGAGAGCCATCGCGCCCATATGTTGTAAGGACTCTCCCAATAGAGGCCGATGCTGGAGTTTCATTTCGTGCACGCACATCTGAACGCGCAACGCGGCTATTTTTTCTGAGGTGCCGTGTCACCACACCGTTGGCCGTTTACCAAACATAATAAATAGTTGTATTCCACTATCACTTTTGTCAGGCAAAAAGTCACAACACAGCCCTTTCCAGGGGTTCCAGGTGTTTGGGGCGGTACTTTATTTTCGCTAATATTCCATCCGTAGGTAACACAATGACAGAATTTACGACTATTTTGGTCATGGGTTACACTTTCTGTAATAAAACATCTAAAAGCAATGATTAGATGGGGGAACCTGGGACAAAAAGTTATCAAATGGGGATTTGTGGTCTAATTTGTGTAAGTTTAGGGGACCATGAAGTGAAAAAGTTTGGGAACTATACTGGCTTAGTGAATGAAAAATTGTCCTGATTTCCACTTTCCTCTTTGTAGCAACTCTGTAGCATCAATAATGCATTCATTTGAATTATGCTAGATTATGTATAAAACTGCACAGACTAAAAGGAATGTCCAGCCTGCATGGTGTTTCTCCACTGCAGAAAAACTATCGATCCGGCGGGTATAAAGAATCTGTTGGTGTGGGCACAAGTATTGGCTTTACCCCAGTTGACTTGTTGGGGGGGAGGTATTTTTATGGTTTGACCGAACGAACATCTGTCAGCTAACACACACACACACATAAACACACAACCAGACA
>CAKALG010021232.1:0-16444 GCA_916700815.1 Helicolenus hilgendorfi
TAATAATAGTAGATTTCTTCATTCAAAATCCAGTGCATGCAAACTATTAAGCAATGGGCTTATGTGCAAAGACCACTTGTGCATACTTTGCAGCTTGCTTGAATAGAGAGTGCAGGACTAATCATTTAAAAAAAAAAGAAAAATCTAATTTTAGCTCAAATTTTAAGTCAATTTTATTTGTATTGCCCAAAATCACAAATTTCCCATAGGGGGCTTTACAATCTGTACAGGATAAGACACCCTGTGTCCTTTACAGTATGACCCTCTCATCAGATGAGGAAAACTCCCCCAAAAAAACACTTTTAACAGGGGAAAAAAATGGAAAAAACCTCAGGAAGAGCAACAAAGGAGGGATCCCTCTTCCAGGATGGACAGATGTGCAATAGATGTTGTGTGTACAGAGTAACAACATAATGAAAATACAACTTAGACAATCCATATGACGAAAAATGAATACATATAATGTGAACATATATGAGAAGATGGATCCACGAGGATGTCATGCAGCTTCCAGGCGTCACCAAACAGAGAGCCTGGGCATCATGACCTCCTCACCACCATGTAACCTAGAGAGAGGACCAGATTTTTGTTTTTAGTTCACAGTTGCTTTGGTAATCTAAACGTATGTTTCCCAAGCCAATAAGCCCCTTAAGCCCTTTTAAAGTTCATAAGTATGTTATACACACTCATATGAGTCACATTGTCTGATCAAATGATGTTTCACTGTGTTTAGGGTCTGTCGGTGCCACAAACATGAATGAACACAGCTCCCGTTCTCATGCTATCTTCACCATCACCATCGAGTGCAGTGAGAAGGGTGTGGATGGAAACCAGCATGTGCGCATGGGAAAGCTTCATCTGGTTGATCTTGCAGTATGTAAAAATAAATTACTTCCTAGAAAATAAGATGATACAGATGCAACTAGGTTATATGCTATATCGTCCACAAACCATCTGACCACTGCCAATTAATCTGCCACCCTACCCCTACAGGGCTCCGAGAGACAGGGCAAGACTGGAGCCACCGGTCAGCGTTTAAAGGAAGCAACAAAGATCAACCTTTCTCTCTCCACGCTGGGTAACGTCATCTCTGCTCTGGTGGACGGCAAGAGCACACACGTGCCCTACAGGAACTCCAAACTGACCCGTCTGCTGCAGGATTCACTAGGAGGAAACTCCAAGACCATGATGGTAGAGTGAAAGTTTGAAAAGTGCATGTGTCCTAGAGTTGCACAACAAACTCAAGTGTTCTAAGCAACAAATGCTTGATTTCAGAGAGCAATAAATGTGCTAATTGACATTTTCTAAGCATTTTGTCATACTCGACTTTGATATTGTGATTTTTGACATACTTCTCCCCACCAGTGTGCAAATATAGGCCCTGCAGACTATAACTATGATGAGACCATCAGTACCCTGCGCTACGCTAATAGGGCTAAAAACATCAAGAACAAAGCCAGGATCAACGAGGATCCTAAGGATGCTCTACTGCGCCAGTTTCAGAAGGAGATTGAAGAGCTAAAGAAGAAACTGGTGGAAGGTAATAAGCCAGGCAGTAAAATACTCATGCCGATTTTTTTTTTTTTTTTTTTTTAAGACTGACTTGTGTCGTTTTAAAACATTTTGTGCGATTCTAGGTGAAGAGATCTCTGGGTCAGATGGCAGTGGATCAGAGGAGATGGATGAAGGTGATGATGAAGGAGGGGTGGCAGGAGAAGGCCGCAGGAGAAGAAGAGGTAAGAATTTGTGATTAACGCACACACAGATGCAAGTGTGCATTAGAGCAAATGACTGAAAATGTGTTGATGCAATCTGCATAAGCCTGTGGGGAGTGTTTTTTCATACAGTGGTTTAACATGTGGTTTGCGTAAATGGTTGGATACATATCCGTATCATTTTTGTATATCTGGTTTTATCTCTTGTCAACATGTTATTTTAATATGAGTCAGCATTCAGTTTCTCAGACATTATCATGCTGAAGTTGCTCTTAGGTGACTAGTTAGGCTGTACTCTTCATTAATAGGCTTCCATAAACATAACACTGTTGTCATTTAGGAGTTTCCCTTGTATTCTCACCTTTTACCCTGCTTGGTTGTTAAGAGGAAGTAGGAAAGTGTTGAATACTAATGAACAAGCATAATTAGGTCATCACATTATGATGCAATGCTGACATGAATGTTCCACGATGTTTTATATCTTTAATATTTTCCAGTTGACACTATTATTCTTTCCAATACCGTATTATTAGCTTTCTCTGAATTAATAATAACCAAATCATTCAGCTTCTGTGAGGATGGTGCTGTGCTGTATCTACAATTCGCATGTGTGCGCCTGCAGCTGCCTCATTTGTTAGACCTACAGAAAGCACCAACATTTTGCTTCAATCTCTGACGGCTCTCTGCCTCTACGTGTTTCTCACTCTGGGCTTTGGTGGGAGGGATGCTTCCTCTGCTTCTTTTTCAGACAGTAGCAGCAGCAGCAATAGCTCAGAATTTGCCTGCTGCTCCTCAGGGCCACCCCCCACTGAGGATAAACCTCAGAATAGTGAGTTGGAGCAGCACTCTGCTCTACCAAACCCACCTGCCCACAAACTTAAGCCCTTTTCACACATGCAACCCGTAAAATTGCTGGTTTTTAATGTAAATGTAAGGCAGTGTTTTTGGTGTTTATACTAAGCTCCTCTATACGGAAAAATTCCATGCTGAGTCGGTCACTCGTGACCAATCTAGATTTTCTTCGTACCCTGGTGGAATTGCTGCCGGAGGATATAAATTTGCAAAAGAAATGACACCAAGGATTAAAAGTGTATCAGTTCTTATACTGTGCAAGCTGTCTAACTGATTAGAAAGCAGATTTTGCAGCTGATTGACTGTTTATCTCCATGACTTGATTGCTGACTGCAGACAGTGCTTTGGGAGGCTTGCCCCCACTTATGCACCCCCAGTAGTTGTCAAAACACCTGTAGCTCCCCTCGAGAAATGTTCCTTATCAAGTTTATCATAAATTAAATATGACAGAGGACTGTGCTGTCTGTCAGCAGAGGACTGCTTTACTTAAAAAATGGAAAAGATTTCAAAGTTTCTCTCTTCAACTCCTGATTTGCTTACTGCATGCGGTTTGTAGCTTAATCTGGTTTTCTGTTTATACTTAGTAAACAGTTTGCATAAATGAAAGTTGAAAATTGAGAGCAACTTGACTAATGTGTTTGGTGAGTGTGGTCATATGTTTTTTTAGATGGTAGTGTTGTATATGTATGTAGGTGGTTTTCTTGGGGTTTTTATTTCCTGATGTCATCTACTGCTTTGGTTCAATCTTTTGTAGAATTTCCTCTTTGAAGAGGGTGTGCAATTGTATGACTGTTTGAATTTTCACATTTGAATACAACAGGCCTGCATGAAAATTTTATTGAACTTAACATCAGAAAGCCCAATTCTGTTTACCTTTTTGTAAGATTATCTATTCATTTCAGTAGAATTTTAGTGGTATTTGGTAAAAAGTTATTTTCGACATATTGGCAAGTGATTCGTTTTTGCCTCAGAATCAGAATCTGGCTTATTGCCAACTAGGTTTCATGTACAAGGAATTTGCTTTGGTGAATTGGTGCATTACATAAACATAGTAAGAGAAAAGTAATTTAAAAATAAAAGTAAATACAAAGTCAGGAAATATATAGAATAGAAGAAAATTACAATAGAAATACGAAAAAAATTCTATAAAATAAAAAAATATGTACAATATATCTGAATTAAGATGAACGCTGTTTAAAAGATTTTTACAATAAAAATATGAAACAAATACTATAATTCTAGGTTTGTAATCCATTTTTTTTTTATTCAGGAGTTATTTTATTAATATATCTTTTTTGGGCCTTATGCCTTTGATCGTACAGACAAAATAGAGAGATGACAGGAAATGAGAGACAGGCGCCTTAACCACTAGACCACCAGGGCTCCCCCTTAAAAGATTTCTTAACATCTTTTCTATGTGTCACATGCATCCCATAATTGTCTATCACCATTTTACACTATGTGTTATAAATACCGATCCAGATCCAAATGCAGATTAAAATTGCTACGTATTTTCTATTATTAAAATAAAATGTGTATTTTTTTTAATGAATAACTTTAGAGGGTTGTGCAGCCAAGATAGAAGGAGGCATGTGATCTCTTTCAGTTTACATTTCATTATTGATTCAGGAATTCACAGAAGAACCAAAGTAAATCAACTTTTTGGTAACCTTCTCTGTTAATGCTGTTCATTTAATTGACTCAAGCTGTTTAAGGTCGTGAGTGGGCAAATTGCCAGAGCAAATTTTTCCCAGAGCATTTATGGATTACAGTGCATGTGTGAAAGGGGCTTAATACTTTCCCTGTGTCTGTACCACTCCTGTAGGCTCACAGCCCATATCCCCCCACTACTACTGACCATGTCCCAAATATTTTTACATGGAAATGATTGCGAAGGTTCCTGGTGTGCAAGTGTTGATAAGGATGTCTTGGGACAGATCCATGAATTTAAATGGGACTGTTACGCCAATCCTTTCAAAGAATTGGCACAGTCTAATGTCAAAATTCTCCTACTTTTTTTCCTAGCATTGTTTCGATATCATAGACTGGTTCTGCATGGCGATTTCATATCCTCAATTTCAGGCTCTACGTCTGCCAGGCTTTTTTATGTAGCATCTGTAACTCCTGTGCTTCAAAGATGTAATTCACGCACATCATGTTTCATTATGTGAAGTGATGTTTCTTTGTTTTTTATCTCACATCTATCCACTGTCAAATTTCCTATGGCATTTTGACATTATTAGTGAAACTTCTCTTTCTCTTGTTTGACTTGTCTTTCTCCTACTCCTTGTCCCATATGTGGTGTTCCATTCTGTAGAGTCATAAGACTTTCGAGATCACTCTGTAATGTGTTGCTCTTTGTCTCTCTCTCTCCTCCTCCTGGTGCAAATGCCGCCTGTCTGACTTGCTATACACCTCTTAATTCAAGAAGAAAGAGGTTGGTGTAAGAATCTACATAGCCCTACTATCCTGTAGCAATGGTGTCTCTACTCGCACAAATGACCCAGATGGCCGCCGTGTTTCAGTAGCTTTCACTAACTCTGACTAATCTGATAACGGAGGTTTATTTTATCATCGCTGTTAACATTTTTGTCTGTTCATATACGACTACCACCCATGTGTCTCGTGTTCTCATTTCCATAGCCACCAAGTCATTAAGAGAATCTTTCACTTTATATAGTTTCCCCTTATTTTCAAATGTTGCTTACACTAACAATTATTTAATACTGTGCATTAGCAGGTCAGAACTTTGCACTGCTGGATCTCACTGGCACTCAGTCTCAGGATGTTAATTTAACTTCTGTAGTGCAAATTTATGCTCTAAAACCGCACATATTAAATAATACTAATGCTGATTAAAGACCACAGTGTTGAATGAATTAATCTGCATTTAGATCATTGTAACCTATATGCAGGCAAGTAAGTTGGTATAGGAAGATGCATCTAAAGTAACCTGTCAATTAAAGACACTATGGTTTCCCGTGTGTCTCTCTCAAGGGAAGAAGAAGGTTTCCCCAGACAAGATGGTAGAGATGCAGGCAAAGATTGAAGAGGAAAGGAAGGCCTTGGAGGCTAAGCTGGACATGGAGGAGGAGGAGAGGAACAAGGCAAGAGCGGAGCTAGAGAAGAGGGAGAAGGACCTTCTGAAAGCCCAGTAAGTTAACTTTTTTAATTGCGGTATTCATGATGATACAAAACAAATAATCTGTAATGTCTCCTTTAATTGTTAGTGGATGTGGTAATGTAGCTTGATGCCTGGTTCACCTCTAACCCCTTAGGCAAGAGCATCACCTTCTGCAGGATAAATTGTCGGCCTTAGAGAAGAAGGTGATCGTGGGTGGGGTGGACCTCTTGGCCAAGGCTGAGGAGCAGGAGAAGCTTTTGCAGGAGTCCAACAATGAACTGGAAGAACGTCGCAGGAGAGCGGAGCAGCTGCGGAGGGAGCTGGAGGAGAAAGAGGTGAGGATAAGTGACCAAAAACCGACCAATTGAACTACCAAAAATACTTCACTTAGTGGATCAGCTGATGACAAGTATGGCTGATTTCAGTGATGATGCTTTTTTCCACTACTGGAATTTTATGACTCTGTAGCGTAAATTAAAGCCTTAATACTTGCACCGAAATATGTGATGTAAACACAGTAATTGGTACACAGATTACATTGATTACGCTCCCTTCAGGCTACCAGAAATGATCAGTATTTAGACAATAGACATGTAAAACGAGTATAAAGAGTACTTACTTAGTCATTCATGCTGTTTTCATTGTGATTACATGAATGTGGGCATTAGTTACATCATATTGAAAACTCCAGACACCGTCATGCTGTAACTGTAGTGAAGTTAAAGTTGTAACCAAATACTGTGTCTACCGATCATCCTGGAGTTAAATGCTTGATGCTGTATTTGTTTGTTTGCTAAGATGTCTTAAGTAAAAAATGAAAGAACAATTTGACCAAAATAAATAAATAAGATGCCGTTTGATCCCCAGCTCCTTCAGTCCGCATGCCAAAGTGTCACTGAACCCTAACATGCCCCTGGAGGCTGCGCCATCAGTCTATCGATATGTGTGTGAATGAGCATTTAGATCGGATCCTGATGAACAGTTTGGCACCTTGCATGGCAGCCTCTGCCATCAGTGTATGAATGTGTGTGTGAATGGGTGAATGCTGACGTGTCGTGCAAAGCTTTTTGAGTGGTAAAAGACGAGAAGGTGCTATATAAATGCAAGTCCATTTACAATGAACAATTTCACTTCCAAAATTAGAACAGTATTATCTTCAGCCACACATCAGCCATCTACATCTCTGCAAAAAGGAAGGTTGGTGGCAAGACATGACATCATAGTCTACACTAGACTGATTCACATTGTGGTTGGAAAATATGGTTAGAAGATAATACTAACCATCTCCCTTTCTTTGTGTTCAGAGAAGTGCCAAGGGGACTTGTGTCATTTCAGTTCAAAGTGATGCAAACGTCAGGATATGAAAACTATTTGTTATACACAAAAACAGTTATTTAGACATTATTTTAGCTTCTGCCCTTTATCTATGTAGGTTCTTCAGTCATTACCACAGACTACATCTTGCTTGCTGCTGCATAATCCCTGATCCCTCTCACTCTTAAAACAGCAAGAACGTCTGGACATAGAAGAGAAGTACACTAGTCTGCAGGAGGAGGCTCAAGGAAAGACCAAGAAGCTGAAGAAAGTATGGACCATGCTGATGGCTGCCAAATCAGAAGTAAGCATAACATAAAAGAGCAACACTCATCAACATTCATACAGCACATAGGATCATTGCCCCAAGACTGTTATGAGAGACTGAATTTCTATAGAAAATAAAAAAAATTATTCAATCAGAGCTTGAACTGATATGTTATGAAATGAAACAAAATCAACCCTTTAGTCTTGATTGATCAGGGGAATGAAACAAATTGATCCCTTGGTTGCTGGGTGTTTTGTCTGTTAGATGGCAGATCTACAGCAAGAGCATCACAGAGAGATCGAGGGCCTCCTGGAGAACATCCGCCAGCTGAGTCGAGAGCTGCGGCTCCAGATGCTCATCATAGACAACTTTATTCCCCAGGAATACCAGGTGTGTATGTGTTTGTGTACTTACAGTTGTAGCACTACGACTCTGTCTGATTTTCAGTGTTTTGCCTTTGCTAAATACCTATGACTTGTATTGTTCCCTTGCATCAGTACATACAAAGAAGAGGCATGAAATAAAACAATCTGCTTTGGTCACTGACAGACTATTTAGGTTGTGTTGGAACAGTTCATTTTCATCCATATATCTGTTTTTTCTATTATGTGATTAATAACCCGACACAAGCTCCTGGCAGAGAAGCAGCTAATACAATTGATCCACTGACAATCAATATAAATACAGTATATGCATTATAAGATTCATGTAGTAACATATGCTTAGGTTTTTTTCTTTTATGTAAAGAACCTCATGGACCTGGCTTATACATCACTCACACCCTCACAAACCTACCAAATTATGAGCATGTAGCAGGCTGCACACATTGTACAAACACATTGGCCTGGCGCAAATTTGTGTCATTTATTTAAATGTTTCAACTCAAGCGAGAAATTTGTCTGACGCTATCTCGCAAAAGCCTACCTGCGTTGAGATTCTCCTCCTTTCGTCATTGACGTTGTTGAATGGAGGAAAAAAAACTATTGTAGTCATCTGAGGGCACCCAGAGCTCTACGATAGTACCTCTACCTCTAGACTGGATGAAAATCTATGTGGATAAATGTGTGTGTATAAACCACAGACTGTCTATGGTATAAGCAATAACGTCACTGTCGTATGCATACCTAGATGGCGTTATTTTTTTGCTTAGCCTAGCCCTGATTAAGAAAACAAGCATTTTAAAAGTTGTTTGCTTGTCGTCTTGCGGACAGACCTGACAAAGCATGAATTCAGACGTTTTACACATCGGCATCATTATGTAGTTATTTTGGCATCCTTTTGATCCATTTATTGCAATTAAATCACGACAAAATCTGTTTATTTTGGGTTCATACCGCTGTAGTAAACTAGATTGATTCAGCCGACTTGTGACTTGCTAGATACAGTGAACACAGCTTGATGCGCCTCCAGATGTTGTTATGAATCCAGACACGACGGTGTGTGGTTTCCGACGTATCTGGGACTTCCACATCATGTAGAAAGCAGCAATAGTGGTTATTTTGGCCATTGTTGACGAAACATTGGAGGTAATCCCCTCCTCCTCTCCAGCATGTCTAAGAAATACAACAATGTTGCGTCTGAAAACGCATGGAAAACGCCAGCTGTTTTCATCCATTTACCCAAGGTGCTGGGAGGTTGCGCTCCTGTTGCGCCTGCTGTTACTAAGCAACCAAAACCTGCGCGTTGTGATGCCGATTGTGTCGATTTGTCTGTGTCAGTTTGGCCGACCTTTCAACTGGATGTTGTGACGTTCTCGGACAGAAAGTTTGATGCAAATAAAATAGTCTGTGGGACAGATCATGAAGTCCGTCCTTGTCTGTCCTTGCTTCTAGTTTTTTTTAATTTTCTCATGTTTTCCTGTGTAGGAGATGATAGAGAATTACGTGCACTGGAATGAAGACATTGGAGAATGGCAGCTGGTGAGCTCACTTTGCATAACTCATGCACACACTACTACTTAAAGGTGCAAACTGAGTTAAGGACTACTTCTCAGTGATGTGTGTCTTTGTTCTATGTCTCATGCCTTTCAGAAATGTGTGGCATACACTGGCAACAATATGAGAAAACAGACCCCTGCTCCAGACAAAAAAGAAAAAGATGTGAGTTCTTTGCACGTTTTTTTGTTCCTACCTGAGATTGTTTTTGTGTAATGGCTGATGTTCATGGTATTTTTCTCTTTCCCTCCTTAATGATGTATTGTTGACCTCTCTCTTCTTCTGTCCCTGCCTCCTGTAGCCGTTTGAGGTGGATCTGTCCCATGTGTATCTGGCCTACACAGAGGAGAGCATGCGGCAGTCACTGATGAAACTAGAGAGACCCAGAACCTCTAAAAGTGGCAAGAGTGGCCGACCCAAGACTGGGCGCAGGTAATCTACTTTCTACACAGACAGCCTGAAGCTTCACATCCTGTTGAGCATTACTGATGCACCAGTCCACTGTGTAGTTTCTCCTCAGTCTTTGGCCTGTACTTTTGTCATTTCAAGAATCACTTGTGCAGATGTGATTTAATGCACTTTCAAGTACACTTAGGCGCATATGCATCTCTGTTGCTCAGATTACAAATCTGATTGAATCTATCTTGGTTTCCTGGGGCTACATGCTAGAATGAAGTCAGCCCTCTTCCAGTCCACAGGGTGCTGGTTATGCACCTGAAGCTGTAAATATAACTTGTGCAGTTTAGCAGTTAAGTTAAGTAAACAGTTTAGAAGGCTAGCTAATAACGATCAGTCTAACTTACACAAACACGTGGATGACTCGCGTGGATTTACTATAAACGAGTCTTCGCAGACTCTCTTTGATACGGCTCCCTCACCCACACAGATCATTGAGTGGTTGTGCCGATCAGAGATCTGATAAATGCTTCAACAGAACTTTTAAAGCCTTCCGTTTGACCGTACACAATAAAGTTGTGAGCTGTTTTTTTTTTTTTGCTGTTACATAATGTGTGAAGGGGGCGGGAGATGGCTGATTTCAGCGTAATTTCGATATCACGTCAGCTGCCATTATCACAGGAAAATATCTTGTAAATGTCCACTTCCACGGACTGTTCACCAGTGCAGTTGCACTTAAGAGGAGTAAAGATTGTTTATGCATCTTGGTGATACTGATGCATTTATACCTTCTCAACATTGGGAAAGTGGTTTGAATAATCAGATTACAATCCGTGTTTCTTGGTTTGCATTTTCACTCTGCTTTTTTTTAATATCAGATCTTTATCTGAAGCCCTGGTTCTGTGGTAATTTGTTAACACTCTTAGCTGATTATCTGCAACTTCCCTTGCTCGTAAAATGTTTGCCTCTTGCGATTAACCGTTTTTCTGTACTTGAGTTACGCTACATCATACTCCGATGAGCAAACAGAAGAGTTATTGGTTGTGGATGTTTGGTCGCTCTGTATAATTAGTCTGCTGATATTTATAGAATGTCAATATGAAGCATTAGCATGATGGTATTTGCTGTTATCATGATATACTGTTATTCTAAGAAATGAGAAGGCTGAAAGCTCCCCGAAGTCGTTGATAACACTAATCGTGTACGTATCTCCACACAGGAAAAGATCTGCAAAGCCAGACGCTGTGATCGAATCCCTTCTGCAGTGAAGACGCCGTAGAGGAGAGCTTGGTTTCTCTGCAACTTTTGTGTTACTTTAGGAAAAGAAGTCATTAGTCTAGTCTGAAGAATTTATTGTCAAACATTATTTAAAAGATTATCTGAATACACTGTATAGCTGGTATGGTTTTAAATGTGAAGGAGCTGCACTATGATAGGATTAAGACCTCTTGGCCAAGAGGACTTGTTATTTGTTATAGTGTTAGACTTCTTTGTGGATGTCCAACATTTTAATGTTGCTTTGGAACACATTTCAGTGGCAGCAGCTTCTGTTTGAATTAAGCTCTTTTACCTAAACATCTCTAGCATTAAGGAGGAATTTACCATAAACCAATTTCACTTGCAACATCATTGGTTTGGAAAATGACCAACACTCTGAAAGAAAATGCTGAAAATAGAGTTGTGGACGTGAACTATAAACTGCATTCATATCCTCTGCAATTTGTTGAGTGTATTTAACACACCGTGAGCCATATTTAAACCATCTATAGCACATGGTCTAAAGTGCATGGCGCAAGTGCATTTAGGGCGTGTCCAACTCCACTTTTGCTAGTTAAACGGCGCATAATCTGCACGCAAAGTAAGGCGCAAGGGGCCAAGTGGTTGTATTTAGTCTCTTAATTAATCGTAGGTGTGTTTTAGGCGTAAAAGTAATCAAACCAATCTGAGCGTCATCACTCATTCCCATTAACAGCAAAATTGGAGAAGCGAGCGCTTTTCTGATGAGGAAAGTGCACAAAGTGAAAAATGCGTGAGCAGATGTATGGCATCCTAGGTGGGTGGACCCTCTGCCTCCCAATCCTCCATACCATCAACAACTCCATGTGACTGCATATGAGCAAGTGCACCTATTACCTATTTAACCGGTGCAGGTTAAATTCATTATATGATAAGGAGCACTAAGCTAAATATGCTAAACATGTATGACTTTGAAGTAGCCTACATCCACACTCTTACACACAGGAGAGGGATGATGAGAGGAGATGCCACAGAGGCGTGTGTGCACCGTGATCTCTCCATGCAGGGGCGGAGCAGAGTGCTGTCCTGTATTTCCTATATCTAACCGAGGAGGAGGAGAGCTGCTCCGCGTCCCTGTGTGTGTAACAAGCAGAGTGTACGCGTGTTGTGAACCAGCCTGTGTATGCGCATCTTATTATCTGAACAATGCGCCCTTTAAATAGCAGGAAAATACAGCGCCACAATTTATATACCAGGCTTTTGTTGTTCAGTGACTTTCTGCTTCCTCAAGATAGCAATGTGCCAACCATGCTGCTGACCACACCTCATTTTAAGACCAACACACCCATGGACGCACGGATGTACACAAGTACACGTGCTACTTTCACAACGTGTGCGCTGGGTGTGGAAACGACAACTGCGTCGGTCTGAAAATAGCAATGACAGTTGCCCTAAGTGTTTTGCGATGAATACCACCCCGAATAAGTTGTAACTCCTGTGTTACTGATTTCCTGCTATGTGAGAAACTGATTTATGTTAAAACGGCCCGGCTGATATGAATACATTATAATTGAATTCTAATTAAGGGTGTATTTTCACCAGAATTAAAGCAAATGATTCTACTCTGAGCACAAGCTGCAGCCTTAGTGTTTCTTCCAATTGAATACAATAAATCATTAACGTGGAGAGAGAAAAAAAAGGATAAACACTAATGTGGAGGGAACCAGGAGAGGAGGGTATATAGTATCAAGTATGTGACTTAAAAGTGCATTTTATAGAAGCATATGGGCATGCATGCCAGCCAGCTCTTATGTTAGTGCCATTCGCTAATCTAAGCAAGTCATTATGTTATATTGAAATACACCTTACATACTGTACGCCTCAGTTTAATGCACTAGTAAGAGTTTTTTTTGTGGAGATAATTCAATTGTATGATGTTCTGTAGTGGAGGCAAACTGACTTTTATTTTGTATCATAATGTATGTCAAATGTTTACATCCACCAAACTCCTGGATATTTTATTTATTAAATTATTTTACACGTTTATCTCACAATATTGTTGCTGTTTCTCTGCAATATTCCTAGTTGTTTATTGGTGCTTTTAAAAATAAGGTTTTTAATGCCCCGTAACAGCCATAACCGTATTCTTTTTAATTGAATCAGTAAAACCCAGTAAGTAATTGGTGTCTAAAAAGTGGCCTCATGTTCAAACGTCTTGTTCTTCAGTGTGAAACAGCTGTTACTGGTTGACTGGACAGTTCTACTGAGAGTGAGGCTGATACTTAAAACATTATAAGCAGGCAGTAATGAAAAATATTGACTTTAACAACAAACCACTGTGCCATTATAATTTATTGATGTATAAATATGAATAATACAAAAATAGGATATGAAGGAAAATAAATATGCCGTTTTACAATAAATAGAAATAACTTATATATTACATGTGTTACTTAAATAAATAAGACATATCACATATCACAGATCACTCCTAATAATTCTTCCATGTTGTGTTTTGTTGATTTAATGTTTTGCACAATCTTCGATGTCTTCCAGGAACCATGCCATGGAATGTTGCCCCAAAGTTCTGTCTAGGGAACAGTTGACCGTTGTCTGCATTTAAATAATTAAGACAATATTAGTTTTAAACACACAGAGATGTATCTGAATATATGTTTGGCATTAAAAAGCATATTCATTGTTAGAACAGATGCATTTTAGAATCACTGTAAACCATTTGAAATTTAATTTATGAACTTTAGTTATGGACTAAAAAGCATGTTCAATCACATTGAATTCCTCTTTACCAGTTTGTTGTACTGCTCCAGCTCTCTTATGAGTTTCGTTATATTCCCAGCCACATGCGTTGTCAGATTGGCTTTTTTAATTTCTTCTTGTGTTGAATTATCCTTCAGAACCTCCTCAGCCAAACAGAAGAACTCAAGCTGCGAAGAGAAAGACACAATTAGTAAAGGCATTTAACAAGCTGGAGTTCAGTTAAGAAAGCTTCATCTTGAGGAGTTTACAAGTTCCCATGCAAAGTGTGGAAACCACTTATGTCAGACAAATATTGTGTGTACAATAATCACAACAGTTAGAAAAGGTTTCCAACATACCGGACAGTTAGAGCCATTTCCAGATGTTACTCTTAGCACTTTGAAATGCAGCTCCTATGACGAGATGAGATGTATAAGTCAGTATATTATAAAACAAACAAACCAACCACATGTAGTTCAGTAGTTTTCTTACCTTGTTATGGAGGCTGTTGATTGTCTCGCGTATGGCGGCCAGCCGCTCTTTTCTCTCTTCATTAGGAGTTGGTGCTGCGTAGACCATCACGGCCATCATCAGTGTCAGACTTTGAATGTTCTTCATGTCTTTGAGAGAGACTGTGAGCTAGCACTGTCAGGTTGAGCAGAAAAGTTGAATACCCCACACACTCTGTGTTGCTACTTATATATGTTGTCACCGTGCTGACACTCAGTGATACCACAGGAAGAAAACACCAAATAAGGACCAAAGGATGATTTGTATCAGTTTTACTATCAAATGTTCCACGGGGTGCGGGGAGTTATTACTAAGCAATTACCTGCTAATTCCTTATCAGTAACGCTCTCACCACGAATTGCTGGTCATGACCTACTCTTAACATCTGATGAAGGTTGTCCTAATGTGTAAGGATGGAAAAAGACACAGATGCTATCATTTCAACTGTCATTTTTTTTCTGTAATGGTTGTGTCTTCACAGCTGAATTTAACATTTGTCCTTTTTCACACTGGACAAGTTGACTTGTTTCAACAGAGAATCACAGGTAGAACTGATGACATGAATGATGACCCGGTCTCTTTAAAGTGTCTGACAGTGAGCCAGCAAGCTGCCATTATTAATGTCATTAATATTATTAGGAGCACCTGTGCTTGTTACGTCAACATGACTGCGGTGAGTAGGCACGTAGGAAATGTATCCCACACATTAGGAAGAGGAAACTTTGACTGACAGAAACAATTCCTGTCAGCTTCAGTTTCATTTTTACTCTCATTCTTATATTACAGAATAATTACATTATTATTGAAATACAGTAGTTTAGCAAAAAAAAGACTAAAAATAATGTTACTTAAAATAATTTAAGTAAGAGGTGAAAAAACAGACTAGTTAAGATAAGGTAAGATAAGATGAACCTTTATTAATCCCCAGAGGGAAATTCAGGTGTCAAAGCAGCAACATCAGCAAACAGAGTGAAACACAGGAGAGGTACAGGTATACCAAAAATATAAAAACAATAAATAGAGATATAAAAGATACAGAGAGAATGGGTGAACATAGTGTGTACAGTCCGTCAATAAATAAATGTAGTCTGTACAATAAATAAATGTAATATGTACATATGTGCCGTCTATAAAGTGGTATATAGGATAGGATATAGGATGTATAGTGTAAAGTAAGTATAATGTGCGCCAGTGGTTAGAGTCCAAGATGGTTGCAGATAGTGCATGTTTAGAGTTCTTAAAGTCCTATTAGTTCTCATATGGGGTCAGCTTTGGTCGTGGAGCCTGATGGCTACCAGCATGAAGGACTGACCCAAGTTGAGGAGTACTTAATTGAAATTGCAATTTTGGTTCATTAAACAAGTCAGAAGCTCAGTTTGAATACTAATGAGTGACTAGAAGTTTAAGCTGAACTTGAGTTCATATCTCTAACACATTCACATCTCCACATTTTTACATACACTGAGCCTTTGAAGAAGAGCCCCATCTTCAGGTGATATTTGTAACTTATCACAATATTCACACCAGTGCAGTTTATTTAAAGAGGCACTCGAACCACAGGACAGGTAGAGATGCTCCAAATAAGCATGTTCTTTCACTTTTGTGTAATTAGAAAGTTGTAATGTTAAACTTCAGAATACAAATGTTTCATAAAAACATATGAGCTTATGAAATATAATCCATTGCTAAAGAAAATATGTGGTTCCCAACCTTTTTGGCTTGTGACCCCTTCATGAAAAATAAGTGTTTGGTCGAGTCCTCGTGCCATGTTTCAGGTTGTTAGCGGTTCCATTAAATGAGACACTTCCCCTCTAAACTTCTCCGATGGTTTCAATAAAGAGGTCAAATGAGCCAACGTTTTCAAAGAAAGCAAAGATCCAATACAATTTGTACGGCAGAACTTCCTCTTTCTTACCCCATTTATCATCTCACGACATGCCAAATGTGTTGTGTGACCCTGTGGAGATGGAAGTTGGGAATCACTGGATCACACTACTGTAAGAAAAGTAGTTAAAAGTAGCTCAACCTCAACCTGCTAAACAGTGGTGGAAGAAGTACTCAGACCTGTTAATATGTTTGAGGTAGTTTTAGAAACAGAGTAGCCATTGCATTAATTCAAACATCAAACATATACTGATCACTCTGCAAAAAATATATAATTATCTGACCGACACATTCTGCAATAATCTGGCACAACTGTCATCTCATCAATATACATATTGTATTTTTATATTTTACATTATATTATATTTTATATATATTTTAATATTTATATTGCACTATCTCTTTTTTATTGTATTATCTTTTTTAGCACCTATGGGATTGTCACAATCTAATT